>JAPMOQ010029799.1:65390-75968 GCA_026543055.1 Argiope trifasciata
GCAAGTGAGATAAATTTCTCGCCAAATGAAGTTCGCTTAGTTAGCCAAATGTTGTGGTCTGCTTCAATGCCCACTTCCCAACTTACTTAGACTCTTCTACTGACGGCAACTATGTTGTGGGTTTCTCTCGTGTCGGTAAGACAGTACATACCAACTCCCTGATTCCTGCTCCTTCTGTGACAATAAAACTGTCTCTTGAAGCAGGATAAGAGCTCTTTTCTTGTGATTGACTCCTCTCTCTCTCCCCCAGGGTCCCTGTCCGATCCGGAAGGGGTTCTGGACTGGCTGACCAGCCAGGACATGATCGAGCTGAGGAATGAGATCGAGGAAGTGAGCCGGAAGATGCTGGACAAACTGCTGCAGGAAAACGACTTCATCACCATCTTTTTCTGTTAGTGCCATTCCCTCTTCCCTTCTTAGTTCTGACACGATACAAACGAAAATAATCTCCCGCTTTGACTCGAATTTTCCTTCTTTTCATTCCTATAAATGGAAGAGAAAAATATGTTGTTCCTAAATAACCTCTGTAAACGCAGATGGATATCTGTGGCCTTCTTGAGTCTTTTGAATAGATATTCATTCTTGAGATAGATTTCTGTGACCTTCTTCAGTCTTTTGAGATAGATATTACTTCTTGAGATAGATATCTGTGACCTTCTTGAGTCTTTGAGATGGATATTCCTTCTTGAAATGGATATCTGTGAGCTACTTGAGTCTTTTGAGATAGATATTCCTTACTGGGATAGATATCTGCGACCTTTATTTATTTGTTTATTATTTATCAATTTATTTACATTTTTTATTTATTCATTATTTATGTATTTATATTTCATTTATTTATTATTTTTATTTATTTATTATTTTTATTTGTTTGTTTATTATTTATCGATTTTTTCATCTACATGTTATTTTTTCATTTATTTATTCTTATTCTTTTATTTATCTTCCACCCCGTGCTTTTATCTTATTTCAATATTATTTTGGCGCTGCCTATAGCTTCTTTTGCATCTAATACATTTGCACAGGAAAGTTACGTTTGAAAATCAAGTCTTTAGTTTGTTATTTAAATTCAATTTTTTTTACTGTAATTATAAGCTTTTCACCGGTGTAACGCCACTTTCGGCCCACGCCTCAATATCATTACAGTTTTGCTGCTTCGTTTTAGTAGCAGATTATTCTCCAACGTTTCCTTTTAATTCCCACGGACCACTGAGGGGACTTCTGCTGTTTCAGATGACGGGGATTGTCCGGCGTGCGAGGAGGCCCTCCACTCCCTGGAAACCATCGACGACGACATCGACGAGCTGGACATTCTGTTCGTCAAAATAAAGGACCCGCGCTACGCCAGGAAGTACGGCGTGAAGAACTTGCCGTCGCTCACCTACTTCAGAAAGAGGTTTCCAGCGATATATCACGGTACGTTTTTTTCTTTTATTTTAATGTATTTCTTAAGATGGGCTCACACGAGGCTAACTATTGGGTGGAATAGAAGATGACGCTTACTTCCATAAAATCGCTTGACCCCAACGGGACAACCACTGACTCTTGTTCCAGCTACGTTATCTCAACTGTTCAGACGAAGACAATACAGAGATTGCAGCAGAAGGATACCGATTGCGCTCAATAGGAGATTACGCTTACTTCCGGAAAATCCCGTGACCACAACGGAGAAATCGTTGGCCATTGTCCCAGCGACGTTGTCTCAGTTGTTCAGATGAAGACATTACAGCAACAACATTATTGAGGCAACAACTGCGTGCAATAGAAGATCACGGCAACTTCTGGAAAATCACGTGACCAAAACGGCTCAATGTCAAATGCGTGTCCCGTTAGGACAATCGTTAGTCATTGCCCCAACGACATTGTCTCAACTGTTAAGACAAGGACAATACAGGGACAACAACGGAGAGGCAACGATTGTGCTCAATAGATGATCAATACCCACTTTCGGAAAATCACGTGGCCACAACGGGACAACCGTTGGCCATTGTCTCAACTGTTCATACGAGGACAATACAAGGACAGCAGCAGAATGGCGACGACTGCGCACAATAGACGATCAATGCCTGCTTTCCGGAAATCATGTAGCCACAACGAGACAACCGTTGGCCCATTGTCCCAACGACGTTGTCTCAACTGTTCAGATAAGGACAACAGCAGAGAGGCAACGATTGCGCGCAATATTTGGCCTCGCCTGAACCTACTTTTACGTTGCAGGCAAATCACGAGAAAAAGTCATTTTCTTGTTATTAACTACTAAGGTTTTGTTTAGCAAATATTAACGTATTGTATTCAGTAAATATCACAATCTTAACCTGTTAATATACATTTAGCAGACGATTCCTTTTATAACTTTTTACATTTACAGAAGGCATTTTAAAACTGTTACAATTTTTATTTCAGTCCAAATATTATTAAAAATTAAAAGAAAACATTTTTCTTTGATCATTAGCATATTTTAAAAACATATAAATAAATAAATAAAATATAAATTGTATAATAACATCTATAAATTATATTATATACATAATTTTAATTTATAAAACATATAGATTATAATTTATAAACATGTGTAAATAAATAAAATATATCTTATTAATATTATTTCGCTTAATTTTTGTATAATTGCTGATGACCCACCGTAAATCTTTTGGAATCTGGAAATGGTTTGTAAATTAGGACGTGAAGTGAAGAGAACAATAGAAACCGTCAAATTGCTTGGAATATTGTTTAGGTTTTTAAGATGCTGTGCAAGCTATAGAAAGCTCTATATATAGTTTGAAGCTTAAGAAAGAGGTTAGAAAGCATGCGTGTAGATCTATAGAAATTCAAAATGTTAATAAATGTCAGTACTTATACATTTTTCAATACCATTATCGCTACTACAACGGTGTGTAGAAATGAATGCAGTATAAAAATATATATAAATAGTTTTATTTATGCATAAAACATAAACCTGTTTTTCATGAACATATTGCAATTTGGCGATAGGTAGAATCAAATTCAGCGTGATATGTAGTGCAACTGGAGGGAAAAGTCAGCAAATGTGTTCCTCCTACTAATCAATTGATATAATTATCTGGTCTAGAGAAAAATGGTCCTTCGCCGTCGAGAGCTCCTTTTCTAACAGTCGCTCACTTCGCAACGTGCCTTCTGCGCTCGCTTTGAAATTCCTCCTCACAGACCCATTCCTGACCATCATTCTATTCAGTCGTGCGATAACTCGTTTTAGATATGTAGCTAAATCCAGAAATGGACATCAACGGACCACCAGAACTCCGGAAAATGTCGAAAGAGTGAGGCAGTCAGCTCTGCGTTCGGCTCACAAACACGCAGCTGCTCTGGAAATTTCCGACACCACTCTTCGACGAATTCTCCATCAGTACCTTCCATTTCATCCCTATAAATTGGATGTTGTGCAAGAATTAACGCGATTTTGTTGCACATCAAAATGCAAGCGAAATGCTGCTCGACAATCTGCCTGAAGACGCGGTCATTTTTTTCCAGTGTCGAGGCTCACTTTGAAATCCCTGGTTTTTGTCTATCGACCACGGACCATAGTTCACCTCAAGAACAACATTCGCGATGCCATTGCCAACATATCGATTGATATGTTGCCAAGAGTGGACACGAACTTCAAAAATCGACTTACTCTGTGCATGAGCAATGGGGGTCATCATTTAACTGATGTCCTTTTTAAAACCATATGAAAAAGAAAAGGGATATTATGTTCTCAAATAAAAAAATAATTTAAAAAATAATTGTGTTTTTATTGACCATTCAATTAAGTAAGTTTCTCTGGCGCATCTTGTACATATATAAAACACTCTCCGCGAATTTGTTCGCACTGCTATTCATGGCTGTATATTTATTTTACAGGAAATCTGACAGACACCAACGAGGTTGTGAACTGGCTGAAGAAAAACCGCTACAGAACTCGAGAGCTGAACCTCTTCATGTTTTCCATCATCGCAATGGGGGCGGTCTTCATCCAGTACACGTGTTTCCTCAAGTTTCTGTTCGAGCCAATGATGGAAAAGCAGAGCTAGGGCCCAGCTCTGATTGGATGTTGGCCTCCTCTTCGAAATGTGTGATAAAAGTTCCATGTGCCCAATTTCACCGCATTCCTCGTCTCATCTCATCTCTTCTCCACCGAAATTCAATTCCTCGAACACTCAAAGCAGCATTGTAAATACCGCTCTCAAAAAAACTGACAGATTTTTTTCTTCGAAAGTGGACTGTCTTTATCATGATATCAAGAGACAGTGGCGTATTCTTCGTATACATAAATTACTTATACTGTCCTACCATGACGAGAAAAACCTTCAACAGGGTTGCCGTCAGTTAACGAGTCTAAACAAGGAGGGAAGTAGGCTTTGAAGCAGACCACAACATTTGGCTAACTGAGCGCACTTCATTAGGGGCACATTTGTGTTTATACAGATGTATTTATGAGATAAATAAAATTAAATTGTAGATTAAAACTTAGAAATCACTTGTTATTTAGGCTTTTAAACAATGTCTTGCAAAAGAAAACCTTCAACGATATTTCTTCATCGGCTTTTGTATTGATTTCTTCAAGACGTGTGGCTGCCGTCAATAAAATCCATCGGATAATAACAAAATAGTTTGATATTTTCTCGAAGATTCATGTGTCTTTCAGAGTAGAACGCTTGCGTTTTGAAATTAAATCTCCTTCCTTCCGTTTTACACTAGAGTTTATTAGTTTTGAATAAGGTAGAAACGATAGTTTCAAATAATAAACGTAGGATCAGAAAAAAAATTAGTTCATTTGGAACTTATTAATTCATAATAAATCTGTTACTATTTGATATAAATAAAAAGCAAAAACGCCAAATTCATCAAAAAGATTAAAATATAAATAAATCAATAAATTATCAAAATTAAATGTACTTGTTACTTTCATATTCTTTTTACAACTAACGTAGAATTTATCGGAATCATTGGAATAACTCATATATCCCAAAATTGGTTACGCAGTTCTCCGTAGCGCTTCTTACAGATATATTACATATAAAGTAATGTCCACAAATGAGTGAAGAATAAATATTTCCTAAGAACTCTAATAAATTAAAACAATGCTCAAAATTATTTAACTGACATCGATTACTAACTGAATATATTAGTTAATTTACGCAAAAATCCTAATGTCATTTAGTTGATCCATCAATTGAACCGGCGATTCTTCAAATGATACTTCTAAACGGTTCTTTTGGCACCAAAAGGAATACATCCCTTTCCTTCACCCCCAAAATGTAACAGAACATCCCGTTTTTAAGCCTACTAACCCCTACTTTTAGGGTTACTTGGGTTTTTCTCGTGACGGTGGGTCAGTATATGCAGAGGAATCGTTTCTATTTCAATCTTGAGCTTAATATCGGAAACTTTATTCAAAAATACACTTTTATTAGTTCTCTGAGAAGCAGATTTTTAAATAACTGTTATCGACTTTCTGATTATTGAAGAGATTTTATTAGCGTCATCTATGTAACGCTTGCCATGAATTCAACACTTGTGTGGAATCCATGTTTTATGTACCCTTTATTGACCGAATATACTGCCGTCCATTTTTCAACTTCATTTTTGCACCAGTCGTTTAGTTTCCTTCGCTGAATCATCCCAGGGAACCAAAAAAAATGTAATTAACAGAAATATCTTAATTCATTTAGTTATTAATGAAATATTTTTGATTCCTACTTTCATCTTGCATTCACTTCATGTTATTCGGGTTACATTCTCCATGTTCTTTAGCATACCATTGGTAAAAATAGTCATAAGCTAGATTTAAAGGGCACTTTCAGGTGCCATCAGTAACTAAAAGGTTGAATCAAACAAGAATTAACAAAGTTTAGAAAATATAAAAATGAGCAAAAATTGAAATGTTTAATGTATAAGAAAATGAATGAAAAAGTAATTACTGAATTATATAGTTATAAAGTGGGGAAGGTTCAATAAGATTTGTATTAAAATTTTACGAAATGTGAAAAAACATCTTGATTTTTTAAAATTGTTAAAATATAAAGCTTTACATGAAGTTGTTGTTTCTTTGAATGTGTGAAGATTAACATATTAATGAAGCATCCATGTCTATTTAATCTTTCGTTATAAGTCTTCTTCGTTCTTTTTACGTAAATTTAAGCTTTGTCAGAATGTTTTGTAATTCGGAAAAATTTTTAAGCGGGAATCATGCCTTAAAATTAACTATATCTCCAGGACATTAGCATTAAAGTTTCTGTCATTTTAGATTTTCCCTTGAAACAACTCTTCTTGTTTGCTAAATACTTAAGACATATTCAATAATTTCTGTATAATTCTAATTATTTATTAGGTTAGGGAATAAATTCGTAGCGTTTTTATTGATGACTTTTATTTGAAGAAAATCAGTAGTAATAACAATTGATTAATCAATTATGTATTCACGTTGCTGTTTACGACTTCCTCCCACCTCTCGACCTATTTGTAGATACCGTTCCACCAAAAATCAGCCGGTCTGGTATGGAAGAAGTTGTTGAGGCAGTTGTTAAAGCCCTCTTCTTTGTCGAAGGTAACGTCCCTCATATGGTTAAACAGGGAGCCGAAAAGATGGACATCCGACTTTACGAGATCCGGAGAATACGGGCGATGCTGAAAAACCTCCCATTCGAGCTCTTGCAGGGCGGTTTTGGCGACTTGTGCAACATGGGTTCTGGCGTTGTCGTGAAGGAGTATGGTTTGGCCTTGTCGATGGAGTCTTTTCAGTCGAATTCATGCTGTGTAGATCGGCTATGTAGAGCTCCTTGGTGACCGTGACACTCCTTTCGAGCATTTCCCAGTGCCTCATGCCCTCCGAATCCGAGGGGCGAGTCGTCGAAAACAAAATCGTCATTTTTGAACTTTGCAAACCATTTACGAACTGCAGACTCACCTATGACTCCGTATTTGTTGCAAACGTCCCGTGCTGCTTCAGTAGCTTTTTGGCTTGGATGAAAAGCGAAGAAGAGCAGGTGTCAAAACTGTTGATTTTTACCTCCTGGATATTCCATTTCTAAGTCTTCAAAATGAAATGACTCAAAAAGATGATTAGCAACGTTTTATAGAGCAGAAAGAGCTCTATCGAATGAATACTATACACTTTGTCAAAAAAAAAGTCGTTGTAAAACAAAGAAAATATAAAAACGCTAACAACTTATTTTCCAACCTAATATTTTACTTTTAATCAAAATGGCATAGCTTAGGAATAAAAATTAAAAAAAATAGCCTGATTCTGCATAATAGGTTTCTTGAGTTGTCGTTAGTTTGATTGTAAACCAGAGTTTGTTTATACTCTTAAAAACACTGATCTATCTATAGATGGGATTTTCCTAGATTAACTCCTAAACACAAAATAATACTTGCACATTCAAAATTGCATGTTTGCATTCGAAAAAGCTATTTAAGCGGATCAGCTGTATCTATTTATAAAAGATTTTCAAAAATTTAATAAAATCGAATCGTTTATTTTAGAAATTCTGGATCGCAGAGTCATGATTTTTTTAATGGTATTCAAGAAAAAATTTTAGCCTACCTGAAAGTAGAGGTTTATATGTAAAGCACGGTTTCGTACATAAACTGAAAACTTAATACTTCCATTAAAATTTCGAAAAGGGTATAAAAAATGAATTCTTCTTCTGTAATTCAATGATTTTTGTAATAATATAAAGTTACCACACTGTTTTATTGTTTATATGACACTAGCTGGAACCTGGCGCGTTGCTGCCGCCAAAAAAATAATATTAAGTGCAATAAATCAATCATTTGGCGATGTTTTATCAAAATAAGATGAACGGTACGACAGCATAAAAAATACGAACAAACAAATATACATTTTTATACATTAGTGTATTTTTTAGAATTATAAAACTTGGTGTTCTCTCAGAATGGTTATGAAAGAAAATATTTATGGAATTTTATGATTTGCTTTACATTCATACTGAATTCTCACATTTAATTTGAGAAAATGTGATTAAAATATTTGCTTTTAAACATAGGAAATATGCTTACACCATAAAATCGTTAATATAATGAAACGATACTTTTTGCAAATTGTGATGGTACAAAATTATTTGTACTAAATTATTTTTGGTGGTTATTGCGAAAAGCGCTGAAATTTAATTAAAATTTAAAAACCCCAGGGTCGGTCTCCCCAACACTTTCTAGCATAATCTGTCATAAAGTTTTTACCTCTGAAAATAACTCGCATGACATTTTCGTTCTATAGCTACAAAATACTAACCTTTTAACTTGGTTTTAGCTTTTCTATTGAATCTATTGTGTCCTTGGAAAATTATTTGGAGATAAATCCTTGGTAAATAGATGCAATTGTGATTTAAATTTTTAAGATAATTGTACTGTCCCTATAACCATCCCGTAGGTGTAAGCAATAAGCTGATCCAGTTTCATCCCCATCGAATGAACGGTTAAATAAGGCATACGGACAAACATTCATTTTTATTTATATGGATTAAAGAAATTATAGTGGGATAAAAATCATTAACTCTAAGATTTCAATAACTTTGAAGTTTATTTAGGTAAATTTTAAAAATGTTGCAAAAATTGTACTAGCATTGTTTCGGAGCTCTCTCTTTGAACTGCACATTCGGCCAACTTAGGGTTAAATTTTAGCAGGCTCATTTCCTTCCTACAGATTGAAAATTTCCTCGAAAAGTAAATTTACACAATTGGATAGAAATATTTCTCAAAAGGAATTTGAAATTTCAATTGGAATCCATTCAAGGGTGCAGTTTTCAAAGGGGGAGAAGCTGCTTGAACTGTGATTCAAATACAATTTAATTTTATATTCATAACTTGTTATTACTCCTTGACCAGAAATCGTTGTTGTCACCATATTATTTTACGCATAATGGAGAATGGATGTTTCTAACTCCGTCGCAAATGTATTATCATTGTCTCATCTACTTTTGTGAAATTAAAATTTGTTATTTCTGTAAAAGTGTGTTTGTTTGTTATTTTTCAACAAAAAATTATTTTAAAAACAGGCATTTTGTTTTGAAATGAGAGGGAGTTTTCTCTCTCAAAGTACTCTTCATTTCGTGTGTACCAACTCATTTCAACTTCATTCTTCCAGCTCTATTTTTACTGCAGAAAGCACCTCAGCCATCTCTCATGCATTATCTCACATTTCAAAAAGTCCACCTCATAACTATCGGGTTGAGGAATAAGTTCGATCAAAGACTTTTTTTAAAGAAAATCATTAGTAATAATAATCGATTAATAGATTGTTGTTTACGAAATCCTCCCACCTCTCGACCAGTTTGTCGATGCCGTTCCTCCAAAAATCCCTCACTCCCTTTAAGACACTCTTTATTCTCGAAGGTAACGCCCCTCATGTGGTTCGACAGGGAGAGAAAAAGATAGTCATCCGACGGCGCAACATCCGGAGAGTACGAGGGATGCTTAAAGTCCTCCCATTGTAGCACTTGGAGCGCGGCTTTGACGACATAGGCCCTGGCGTTGTTATGATAGAGTATGGTTTGGTCTTGTCGATGGGGACTTTTCAGTCGCATAGCCTCCCTCTTTCATGCGGTGTAACAGGGCTATGTAGAGCTCCTTGGTATATATATATATATATATATACACTGAAGTGACAAAAGTCATGGGATGACTGTTAATATCGTGTCGATCCTCCTTTTGCCCGCAGAAGTGCAACAACTCGACGTGTCATGGAGTCCACGAGTCATTGGAAGTCCTCTGCAGAAATATTGAGCCATGCTGTCTGTATAGACGTCCATAATTGTGAAAGTGTGGATGGTGCAGGAGTTTGGGCACGAACGGACTTTTCGATGATGCTCCATAAGTGCTAGCTGGAATTCATATCGGGCGATCTACGTGGCCAGATCATGCGCCGGAATTGTCCGGAATGTTCTTCAAACCAATCGCGAACAGTTCTGGCCCGGTGACATGGCGCATTGTCATCCATAAAAATCCCATCGTTGTGTGGGTACGTGAAGTCCATGAATGGCTGCAAGTGATCTGCAAGCAGCTGAACATAACCATTTCCAGTCAATGATCGGTTCAGTTGTACCAGAGGACCGAGTCCTTGCCATGTAAAAACAGCCCACACCATTATGCAGCCACCACCAGCTTGAACAGTGCCTTGCTGACAGTTTGGGTCCATGGCTTCGTGGGGTCTGCGCCACACTCGAACTCTACCATCAGCTCGTAACAACTGAAATCGTGACTCATCTGATCACGCCACGGTTTTCCACTGGTCTAGGGACCAGTCGATATGCTAACGAGCCCAGGAGAGTCGCTGCAGGCGATGTCGTGCTGTCAGTAAAGGCACTCGAGTCGGTCTTCTGCTGTCATAGCCCAAGGAAGACAAATTTCACCGCACAGTCCTATCGGACACGTCCCTCGTACGTCCCACATTGATTCCTGCAGTTATTTGACGAAGTGTTGCGTGTCTATTAACATTGATCATTCTACACAGACGTCGGCGGTCTCGGTCGTTAAGTGCAGGTGGTCGCCCACTGCGCTGTCCATGATGGGATGTGATGCCTGAAATTTCATACTCTCGGC
>JAPMOQ010029805.1:0-28017 GCA_026543055.1 Argiope trifasciata
TCTAAAAAGATGCTAAACAATAGAAAAATAAAGGCTGTGTGCTTTTACATCTATTCTTATAATTATCTAATACTATAATACGAGGAATGGTTGCCAAGTCGAAAATCACCCCAGAATTAATAAACTCCGGTAAACTTGGGAGGGTCTGGGGCTTTTGGCCACGAGGAATCGATTGGCGCCGGTTTTGAAGCGCTACGGTCGAGCAGTTTGGAGTTACAGATAGGATATTTTCAAACTTTATTAGTTCGCCATAATGGCTACTTAAATTTTCAAGCGGTAACGTGCTGCCATCTATAGCCAATATGGCAAACTAATAAAGTTTTATGTTTATTCTGTTATAGGTTTATAATATGTTTCTTATGTATGTATATATGCTTGGTTTTTCTAAATAAATTTGTCAAAAATATTGAACTTCAACACACTTCAATCTTTACCTTTGTATAGAATAGTTCCCTTTCCAAACTCTAACTTTGTTTAGAATAGTTTACAATGGTGCACTTTAACCGGTTATCTTTTCACCAATGGTTTCACAAATTTTCTTATGGCATGTATTGTTTTGATAAATCACAATTGAAAATTTAAATCTTCGAGTTAGCTTCGATACCTGTTTTCTCCGAGCGGAGCTCGGTCACCCGCTGGTATAATAAAATCGAGAATGTCCAATTTTAAAATGTCCAAGCATTCACAAAAGCCTGTTATCGGATTGTTATAAAAAGTGTTGACGAATGGATTTTATGCTTTGTTGGTATTTATATATTTGGCAAAAAAATGGACAAAAAATTCTTTGCCTAACTAATGCTATTACTGGAAGCCTTGGTGTGGTCTAACTCAGCTTCGTTTCTGCGTTGCAGGCTGTTTCATTATGAGTGCGTCCTTTGAATAGCTTTAATAACTAACACCATGTAAAATTTTACATTTCAGATAAATTACAACTGAAACACTTGGAAAAAACGATTGCTTCAACACGCTCATTTTTGTGAACTTTGAGCAATAACTACTTAGTTTAGCATGCACCTTCAAATTGAGATTCCGCAGGAAGAAAGCGCGGAAGGGTCCGATCAAAAAGAGCTCTGGCATTTTGTTTTGTTCTAAAATTACTTTTAGCGAGTTTTCACACCGAGATAGGCCCTCACGTGACGGTGGAAGCTCCATTTGAATGCTAAGAACATTATGTATGTTGCAGGCTGTATAAAATGGAAACTAAATACTTTTATAAAACTATAATTCAAAATACATTTTGTTTCTTTGAGGCACATTTCATGCTGATTCTTACATTGCATACTGAGTAGCTGGCCCCCAAATGAACAAAATCTAGAATGGCCCGGATTTCGATTTTTTTAAATTCAAGATGAGAATTTTATTCACTTAGCAATCATAAATGTGGAAGGACAGCTCCTTACTCTTAATGGTTTCATCGGAAGAACATACGTCAATTTTTTGCTCTTCCGTACAGTAAAGAATTTCGATTCCTCCCAACAGCCTCCGGTGGTTGGAGGGACCCCATTTACGGAGATGTGAATCTGGGATTCTATGATCTTGGTCCTATAACAAGAAAATAAACAAAAAGTAATAAGAAATATAAAAAAAGAATATCATGATTGATGTCTTTTAATATAAAATGAACTCACTTTCAGGTACTGTCTCCCTTTCGGTGCAGTCTCTCAATGACGTCAAAGAAAGAGGTTTCCATTGCGAAGAAAAAGACTGATTCTCCGGCTGATTTGAGGAGTCGGTAAGTATTCTGAAAGGCCCCTTCCGGGTACTTCACTCACTGGAAGCAGTGAATGGAGACAATTTTCCCTATTTTCTTTTCCCAGTGTTCAACAACACGCCTAAAAATATACAGGTTATACAAAAATCACTGCTTCGATATTTTGATTTTGTTATTAGATAACATTTCCGTTGCATTGGAAAGTTTATTACTTTGAATCGTGATCATAAGAACCTCTTTCTTAAATTTTCAAATCATTCAAGTGAAAAGTAGTTTGTCCGTTCACCTGAAGTAGAAAAAAAATTTAATTAAATAAATAAAAAAAACTGAATTTTTGAATAAATCAGGATTAATTTTTTTCGAGCGTTAAGACATTTAACTGGTTTACATTCAAACAAGAAGTCCTTTATCGAATACAATGCCATGGCTTGAAAAGCAAGAAAAAAATGTTTAGAATTTCTCAACAGATAACGAAGCAGTTCAGCGAAGGGACAAATGGAATAGATTTACGGGTTGCCGCTGAATAGGTTGAAACAGCCAATGGCATTAATGTGCGGCTTCTTGTTAAGGAGCGTTATCAGGTCAGCTGCGAATATTCCACTGATTTCAATTTGTTTAAACTCATTCGCCGTAGAAATGACGTCAAGGCAAAAATACTGGCTAATCGATTGTCAGCACTATTTGGCATTAAAAATCACTCAAGAACTGACACCTTCTCAGGTCCAGCACATAAGAGAAAGCGTTTCAAAAATTTTTTATGCATAATGCATTGGGGTAATAAAATAAAAATAATTTGAATTTATAAGGAACAGAAAAGTATGAAAGTTTATAAATAAATGTAATAATATTTTATATTTAAATTTTTATCCAGTATAAACTTTTCGCTTAGTAAGAAGAGTTTATTCTAAACAGAAACTGCACTTTTTTTATTTGTATTTGTTGAAAATTCAAAACTTTTAAATATTCTTGAGATGCGCATGCTATAACTCTCCCCGTTTTCCTCAGCAGATAATTGGCGTCTCGACCTCGTGTAAAGTCACCTGTCACCCCTGTTATATGACTCTTGCGTACACCTATATGCGTACAACTCATAAAACTGTCAATCAATGGTCTCGTTTGCATTGGGGTTGTGTAAAGGATGAGTTTTAGAAGAGGCCGCTACATTTTAAACGTTATCTGAAAGGTCAAACTTGGCGAGAGTTAACATGCTTAAGAAAATTTCGAATACTTAATGACATTATTTAATACAATTTCATGCGTTTTTATACTATCTGAATACTTTCCATTTTGTTTTTTACGAAGCATGAATTGATTTTCCATGAGATTATTCAAAAATATATGATAAAAATCAATGAAAAATGATATTCCAACTGTGGATGTTAATTTTCCATGCTATAACAGTTTCAAAAAAAAAAAAAATCTAGCGTAGAAACCCTTTACAAATTTAAACTTTTCTATTTATCATCAAAGATTTAATTTCAGTGTTGTTACATTTTTTAAAAATCTGAACTCTGATTAAGAAAAATTATTTGTTCATTATATGGCTTTACATTTTGTTTATGAAATATTATAAGTACACGGTTTATAAAATAAACAGCTCACTAAATCAGAAGTATATATTAATATTTTGCTAACTGATCATTTTTATCTGCGAAAATTTGTAGCTTACATTATCTGAATTCAAATTTAATTTTCTTCTAGTGGCACTATTTATTAAACCACAATCTAAAACTACTGTTAAAATATAAAGCAGAATTTTAAAAAAATATTTACATTAATATATGAAGTAATAAATTTGCTTTAATATATGTAGTATATGCTCTTCAGAAATTTTATTTTTTTAAAGATCGTTCTTATATGTTAAATAAGTCATTAACAGTAGTATTGAATGAAGTTCTGGTAATACATTCAACAATATACACCTACATCTTTATTGAAATTTTTACTGATAAGCTATGTGTTTTTTAAGTATATTTTAAACAATATAATTATTTCTGATTTCAGAAGAATTCATGGCCATTTTAAAACTTCTAGGGGCCCTTGATAATGCAAATTTCAAAACTATCTTTTCCTTCCAAATTTTTAATTTAATTTCTATCCAGCAATTTTAAGCTGTAAATTTATATTAAAAATATAAATAAAATTTCAAAATATTGAAAACAACTTTTTATAACATTCTAAACAATATTGTAAGAGGAGGGAATATAAATATGAATATCCCGAATTTTAATTTTAATTCATAAAATAAAATAAAGACTATTTTAGAAACTTAAATAACGCACTACCAGATAACATATGCAGACACATACAAAGGGGGGGATAGAAAAAAGGGATTTTAACATGGAAGCATATGCTTTAAATTTGACAGATATCCCCAAATTTTTGGTTTAAAATTATTGAAAAATTAAAGTGTTGAATATTCAGACTCTAATCTAAAAATTTTAATTCAGAAAATAAAATTTTCTTCCAAGAATAAAAGTGAATGTATATAATGCGTCTATTAGTCTATTTAAAACATAGGCCATTGTATGTAGTGATACTAAATTTAACACAAGTATATTTGGAAGAAAGAAATATGAAATTTAGTGCATTTAAAAATATTAACACAAAAAATATGTTATCTCTAATGTAAATTATCTTAAAGTTAAAAAAAAATCTTTAATTTTATTGATTTATCAATTTTTAAGTTGCGTATTTTTATTCTGTACATAGATTTTGGATAAGCATATATGTTTTATAGTCAAGATCTTCCGTTTATATTTTCGTATGCAAAGATATTTTTATATAAACGAGAATATTAGATTTTTAAATATAAGATAAGATGGACTTTTACAACTATATCAGGCTTACTAGTTATTTGTTTCATCTCTATATGAATTATGTATTTGATTTCCAGATATTGAAGAGCTTTGAATAAATTTCAATTAGTAAGAAATTTATCAACTGGTCGTCTTGACTTATGTGCTAATAATCAGCTGAACTGTAAATTTAAATGATCAACTTCTCTTAAAACCATTAGAATCGTTTGTGATGTGAATAGTTAAGTTTAGGTGTAATCTTTTAGATTTTCTTTTAAAGTTTATTGATTTTTATTTGAAAACTGTTTTAATCAACTTAGACTTGAATGAATAATTCAGAGAATTCAAGCGTAATAATGCAAGTATTCATGATGTATTTAGTCGCATATTTTAAATTTACTGCCTTTGTCGTCCAATTAGTTAAAAAAAAGGTTTTAAAATGGAAGCATTTAAAAAATTTCCAATAGTGTTTCATTCTGATGTTAAGTCTTATTCATAAATACAAAAACATCTCAAAAAAAATTACAGGCATATCCAATGTTGACTCTTACTAATCATGGAAAAATCTAATTTTCATTTTCTGGTGAATGATACGGGAAATTATATATATATTCTTAACAATAAGACAAAAGATATGATGAAATATTCCAACATACGGTTTTTTATATGTATTTTTTGAATTTCAAGGTGCTGTAATGACTATTTTTTTACTGTAAATAAGTAGAAAGTTATTACGAAAATAAAGTTTCTTTCATTTTTTGATTAATTAAAATTTTAAAAAATCACTTTTCTACCCTCCAAAGAATATATTTTCCAAATTTCATAGACAGACGGCCAATTGTGTACAGAGTCAGCATATCTCGTACACACAGAGACAAAAGTTTTTTTCTAATGTTTATTCACCAAAACTTAGTTAAAACACCAATACACTTTCCCGCCAAATACTCTTGCTAAAAGATAACATGTTTTTAGCAAACCTAGACTAATCACTTCCTATCCCCTTTTTTTCAAAGAGATGGGCGGGATTTACTGGCTTTTTATGACCCGTACGAAAGTGACAGTACGCACATGTCCTATTACCGTCACCTTCCCCCCCTTTTTAAGAGTCTCCTGACTGCCAGATGAGTGATTCTTTTCGTCAGTAGAGTCATTGTGTCCAAATAAAGAACAGCAGAAGTGCATTTCGTCGTTTGAAATACATCTTCAATAAAGAAGAATATCAACTATCTAGATGTTAAACTTTGTTTTTCATTATGAAGGGACTATAACCAACATGAGTTCTGGAAGGGTCAGCTACAAATATGAATCGTTTATAGACATTGCCATGATTGACTGTAAACCATCGGGAAAGCATTGCTGAACAATTGTTGCATGATAAAGAGCTGAAGTGCACCAATGAGATAATGAGAGGTTTAGATGTACGGAAATAAAATGCCGCATTTTTTGAAGAGAAGAAGAGAGCAGAGAGAATTCGAGTCATGGCATTTTTGCAGGATTCTGTATTTGGGATTTCAAAAGACAGGACGTGTGTTCCGATCGCTCCAGTCTCCTTTGGATCCTTGTTTGTTTTCCGGCACTGATTTGGTCGGACCATCCTTTCAAGGATTAATGTCGGAAGGGCCAACAGTACCTTTTACGTATCTTGTACTGAGACGTTCCTTCTTAGAGAAATTCTTTCTTCCAACTGTCTTCAAATAGTGCTCTCCAACCAGTCCTAATTGGTCTAAAATAGAATTTGTCCTTCAGGGCCGAAGTAATTTTAATTGCGCCCTCTTTTTCTCTCTCACTTTACAACTTCAAAATGGTTATGATAGAAAAAATAGAAAATATTATAAACAGTGAGAAGATAACGGATGAAATCTTCTATGTCATGTTAGATTTTCTTAACGATATGCAACAAAACGACAGGGTGCTGGAACTAAAGAGAGAGAGACGATTGACGCCATGGAAACTCTGCATCAGCTCAGCTCAGTGGGTAAGTACAAAATTTGGTATCTGATGATGTAGTGCCTAACAACACTAACCCAATCTCTATTGGTGAGAAGCCCATTAACACAAATAACACTAGCATAGACAGCAAATCTGAATGTGAGGACAACGGAATGGAGCTTGAGATTCTCCCTGAACCCCTAAGATTATAACCTGGCCAACAATCCAGTCATATTCCAGGGAGAAAATTCTAAAACGGAAATTACTGATGAAAACGAGTTATTTCAGTTCCAAAAAAATAGGAAAAATAAAAAAACGCACCTACTCAGATAAACACACGCCACTCAAAAAATAGCTGCTGAACACCTCCTAAAATTACCTTAAAAACAAGTACGAAGAACTAGGAAACCAAATTGATGAAGTAAATAAAATAAATAACAAAGAGCAGAAAATACCCCCCAATTGTTCTGAAAAGAACAGAAAATTACAAAATAATCTTACACAGAATCAACGAAAACCATAAAATAAAATGCACATCAAAACCAACAGGAGAACACTTCCACATCTTTTGTGAAACTCTAGATGGTCACAGGAAACTAAGCAAATATTAAAATGAGGGAAATCTGGAATACTTTGTAATAACATCCAAAATAGAAAAACCAATCAAAATTGCAATCAAAGGTCTCCCAATCGACACAACATGTGAAGAGAAAAGTCCTCCTACTAATATTCCAAGTTCATTTATTGAAATCTGACAACGCAAGTGAAATATACTAAGAAACCACCCTCCTATACATGCGAATAAAAATAGAAAAGTTTATACAGAAATCAGTAGGCCAATGCTTCGCCTGCAAATTGCAAAATGAGAGATAAATGTGTCATCTGCTCTAAACATCACGACTCAAGAAAATGCCCAGAAAAAAATAAGGAAAATCCAAAGAAAAAAATGCTCTAATTGCGGGGATCACATACTGCCTCTTATCGTGGCTGTCCAAAATTTCCAAAAATAAGAAATAGCAACCCAATCCCAAAATGCAAATCCTTTGCATCCCTCTTTAAAGCTCAACCTACTCAGAATGTCCCACAACTGGAAAATAGCCACACCGACCAAAAACCAACAATATCCCTACACCAATAGTCGACAAAAAGTAAATCAAGACATCTCCTATATTTTCAAGCTAGTGAAGCACCTCAAAACCATTATGCAAGCCATACCATATATTAAAGACTTTCTAATTAAACTGGACAATGACAGCAACCCCCAGAAAAAATTATTTATTCTAGCTGAAGCCTTTGACAGTTCTCTATAACCTCCTATGATCAGAAACAAACCAGGGCTTCTTATTTGTTCTTGGAATGCAAACGGCCTTTTGAATAAAATTAATGAATTCCGTGACTTCGCCTCCAAATATAACCCTGACATTATTACAATCCAAGATACTCATATGCGCGCAAACAATAAAGCCACCATAACCAACGATACCTTTTATTCTAATATAAGTCGAACTGGCAGAAATATCAGAGGAACTGGAATCTTCATCAAAAATTATATCAAACACACTTATTTTCCTAATCCCACACTCAGATACCGTGAAGCCACAATAGTCTACGTTCATCTTCCCACCAGCAACAACAACAACAAAAAACATTATCTCCAATTATCTCCGGCCTTGCTCTGAAAAAAAAAAGCCTGCACAATAGATATTGAAACCTGGATCCAGACGAGCTACAAAACAATCCTTAGCGGAGACTTTAACGCTGAACATACAAATTGGAACTGCGAAAAAGCTAGCCTCATTGGTATGAGACTCAACTCTTTCGTAAATAAATTTAAAATGAGAATCCTTGAGATGGATCAGCCAACCAGATATACCAAAAACAGAGAAACAATTATTCACTTTGCAATAGCTAGAAAAGCCAACCTCCATGAAATAAAAACCATCACGGAACTATTCAGTGAACATCTCCCGATCCTCCTCTCTATTAATATAATGGAAATCAACAACAACAACAAAATCTCCTACCAACTCAAACCAAATCGGAAATTATTCAGGAAATACCTTAACCAAAATACGCACTTCTATAATAAAATTAACTCTCCTGCAACAATAGAAAGAGAAATTAAAAGAATTACGAGCTAAATTTACAACTCATTTAGCCAAACCGCCAAATTACAAGAATCTAGCTCTTTCGAACTCCCCTCCACCAGGAAATTAAAGAACTAACGACGCAGTGAAATAGACAGAAAAATATGGCAGAAATCAAGACACCCCCTAGATAAAAAGAACAACAATCATGCAAAAGAAAAAGTGGCAACAATGTGGGAGGAATATAAAAATTGTAACTGGCAATAAAAAATCTCAAAAAAAAAACGTTCAAGATAATTCAATCTGGTAACTAACCAAAAATTTTACGGGAAGTAAATTCAGAATTCTCCCACTCAGAGGAATGGATACAATAGCTTACACTAACATTGAAAAAGCCGAAGGACTTGCCCATAACCTGGAAGACCAATTCAAACTAAATAATATCTCGGACCCCAACACAGAAAAAATAGCAAACTCAACGCTTAAACAGTTCTGGAAAAAACAAATCCAAAACCTTATTTAACCCTGCAAACCGAACGAAATAGCAAAAACGATCAAAAATGCAAAAAAGACAAAAAGCCCTGGTGAGGATCGCATTACGAATGAAAGGCTGAAAAACTTACCGTTCAAAACAAAATTCAAAATCGCCAAACTAGCAAACGCAATTTCGAAATATCATCATTTCCCATACGCCTAGAAAACTTCTATTGTCATATTCTATATTTACAAGCTTGGTAAAGAATCCCACAACCCAACAAGTTATCGTCCCAACAGTCTGCTGCCTCCATCAGCAAAATAGTCGAAAAAAAATTTTTACAAGAGAGTATAATTTCTAATTGAGGATAAAATCTTCTCCTACCGATTTGGCTTCCAAAACAACCACTCAACAGTTTCCCAACTTCTAAGAATGACAGAAATTATTAAACAAGGCTGGGCACACCAAAAAGATATCTGACCAAGTTTCCTCGATATCGCAAAAGCGTTCGATAAAGTCTGGATCAAGGGTCTCATCTACAAAATAATCCCACATAATATCCCAGATTATTTAATTAAACTCAAAGCATCATACCTGGTACTTAAAAAATTCCAAGTCCGAGTCAGTGAAGAACACTCATCCCCTAAATCTCCCCGAGCTGGCATACCCCAGGGCTCCATTTTAGCTCCACTCTGCTTTAATCTATATTTATAATAAAGCTCAATGTGTGTGTGTGTAGGCGCTCTACAGACCAGACCGTTGGATCTACAGAAGGGAAAAAAATAGCTATTATTAAACTGTTGCCATCATACTGACAGAAGTTCAAATTAAAAAATAAATTAACTATGACTGCAAACTAAATCAAAAAATAATTTAACATTCAACACGTGATTGGATGAAATTAAGTAAATATTAAATGTTATGTATTCTAAAGAAAGAAATACAAGACAAAGGTTTCTATGATTCTTTGCAATATCTATATCATTAATTTAGTAAATCAGCGTTACATGACTTTTGAAGTTTAAGTATATCTGGCAGAGAAAAAAAGAGAGCAAGGCACATAAGTATTTAATTGAAAATTTTAGAGCGCATTACTCTTGGTGAACCAGCTAGTCGCCAAAGGCGGTTAGAATTTACATAAATGATATGACAAGAACGACCAAAACACAACTATACGTATTCGCAGACGATACAACAATTCTCAGCACCCATGAAAATAAAAATACAATAGTAAAAGACCTCCAAGAGCACCTTAACAAACTAGAAAGTGGTTAATCAAATGGAAAATTAAGGTTGAAGCAAATAAAAACCAGGCTATTTACTTCCCAGCAAAAAAAAAAACTTGCCTCTTTTACCCTCAACAATATCTAAATCCCTTGGCAAAAAGAAACTAAATACCTAGGAGTCATTCTCGACCAAAGACTCACTTACAGCCTTTATTCTTTACAACCTTGTCAAGAAAAAATGCCTTGCAGCTAAAGCAACTCTGTACCCTCTCATCAGCCACAGCTCCAAGATCTCAATAAACAAAAAAAAATCTAGTCTACAAATCAATCCTCCGTCCTATATTCACCTATGCTGGACCCATCTGGGGTTTCGCTGCGCAAACGCACATATCGAAGCTTTAAATTCTGCAAAATTCCATCCTCCGTCAATAGCCAACATGTCCTGGTTTGTCAGAAATAACAATATCCGCAAAGACCTCAACACCAAAACCATAAGAGAACTGATCAAGAAACATTCTCCTTCTTCGAAAAGATAGGCAAGATGCAGAATATCACCATCAAATCAATCTCCCGTCAGCACCCCTATGATCCTCTGTACAAAAAAAAGACCAAGAGCCCTCCCGAATACTGAAGATTAGCAAGTGTCAATATTCCATTCAAGTCCAAACCCTCTGTGACTGCACTATTAAGAAGACACGCACCGAACTAGGAAACCCCGCCCCACCTGTTAACACGACATGAAATTACCTTGCTCCTGACTTCCTATAGCCTGGGGAACTCCCCTTGTATACAGCCGACCACCCCGCCACCACTGAGCATAGCAGAATCTTCAGGAGTCGGGGAACTCCCCTCTCTGTGAAGCTAATTCAACTCACCTGACTCCGGCCCACCCGTACCCATCCAGCCTAGACGACTGACTATGAGAATCGACTGCTGACCAGCCAAAGCCCTACTAACCCTTACTTTATTTTCTAATCAACCTGAAAACTCGAGCTACCCATCATAAACACCCTAATTAAGTAATGTTATTGCTCCTATTCAGTGATTGTTACCCTTTTATTTTAAATTTAGTTATTCAATTATCTACCCCTTCCTCCTTTCTTTTCTTTCCAATACTAACAGCTATTTAATTCTATTAACCTACTTTGCACTGCATTATTAAGTTACAAAATGTGCACTATGCCATTACTAACTGTTCCTTTTTTCAAGGAGTGGATATTATAGGCTCACCGCCCTGCCTCTCCTTACAAATGCTCTATTTTTCTGGAGAGGAGTGAGAGCCGCTTTTCAGGAGGAGGCGGAGAAACGTGAATGTTGGAAGATGTTCCTGGTATTATGAGAAGCTCCGCTTGATTCGGGTTAAGGCACACCAGATAAAGAGCGGTGGACTTCTGGTGCTATTCCTGGGGTCGTTGTTTGTGCTTTCTGCCTGTTAGAGGTTTTGGTGGTGTTTATTCTTCAAATTGAAAGAGCAAGTATTTCATACTTAACTTTCTAGTATTGTGTGAATATTGTAAATAATATTAACATGGATGATAGCAAGTTGTGTTTGTGTACATATATTAGGGTGTAAATAAAGGAACTGTTTGTTAAGCTATTCTCTTATTTGATGGGTCAGGGTCAAGACATTACAATGTTAAACAGGCAGTTGTATGTGGTCTTAACTTTCAAACTATTTTTCACGCACTTGTCTCTATTTACGAATCTTTTATAAAGTGCTACTGTTATGTAATACATAACCATAAAATTCTTCAGGGAAGAATTCTTCTGCAAGTGAAATATATGACATTTTTATTCTTATAGTATAAAAAATATGATCAAGAGCTTCTGTTCCCTTTGCTTCTATCAAAAGAATTTCTCAAATGATAAAAGTTAATCATGCTCAAAACAAGAATTTATTTGTCTAAAAGCAGAAAATGTTCATATAAATTTGATTCCACTTTCGCAGAATTTAGAGAAGGTTCTAAACGTTTATATTGATATTGATGACTTATATGTAAAAAAAGTCCCTGTTATGGGGACTAAGTTTCTAAACAATCAATTATCTATTAGCGAAATGGTTAAATGCACCATTGCTGCCATAAGCACTTTGAGGATGAGAGAGTAAAAAAATTACAGTGAATAATTAATATTTTAATCAAGAATGGACAAAAAATACTTCTGCATCGGAAATGACTGTTGACAATAATAACAACATTAAAAGCCAACAGTGTTCCTTATAAAAACAGGCAAAAAAACCTGATTCATCAGACAAAAAGAGATAACACTACCAAGTGTCTGTGGGGTTTAATACAAGTTGAAATCTTCATGCATTTATAGTTCTGAAAATTTTTTAAACTTGCCTCAAGCTGATCTATCTTTCTGACAATCTCAGACACATTACAGATCAAATTATTCAAAGAAATGGGTACTTTGCTGCTTCAGAAAATATTCTTTTGTTCATACTAAGTGGTGAACGAAAAATTCAAAGAGAACTCGGTTTACCTCGCCTTTCAAAAGAAAGAACAGAAAGTGAAAACATAGTCAAGAAATTTAATATTTCAAAGATAAACTTCGATGCGAAGTTCAATTGCTCAAATCTCTCAGTGAATCGATCCTCCAATGTTTTTTAAAGTTATGCTGAAGTAATTCGCGTCAACAATTGTATGGGTCTCATCGCGATATTGCTTCATATTTTTAAAATGAAGTAATTTACTGCTCTCCATGTCTTCAACAAAAGAAGTAATTAAAAAAAAAACTTCTTCGATCAAGGCGTAGGCTGGGTTGCCCCTTCCTTGCAGTTTTATATTTAGTTTCATTGTGGTATCGACCATGAAGGTGAATTTTAGCCTTTTTACAATTCCAATGAAATGCAGTTGGCTGTTGGATAAACATGGTCACGGAGTCTCATGTCTAAGCACAAAACAGTAGTTCAAATTTATATCATAACGGTCATATTAAGCGCTGCGGTTTGTATTTAACAATTATTTTAATAGAAGCCGTTGAGAGATTAGGGACTTAAAAATATGTTTCCTTACTTTGTCAGGATTTGATGATAAATTCTGAATTTTTCGTATGGAACTGGAGAGTCGCAACTTTACATTAAAAAAACTGCACGTTTCCGATTCCTGGTATAGAGGATTGGGTTATCGACTTTCCCCGACTTCCTTGTCTCATACAAGCAGTGGAAAAAAATTGTGAAACTGGTGGCCAAATCGGCTCAAAATGTTTGAGGTTCAATCGCAAGTGAAAGATACATAAGAGCGAAAATTGTCTTTACTGTGAAAATGCCAAAATTGAATTTAAGAAAACAGTTTAATGTGACAGTAAAGAAGAAGCAAACATTTTGCAACTGCAATATTTGTAATCATTAAGGATACAGAAGTAAGAAAGGCAAAATTTGACCCTATTTTTTTCTATTATTATCTTTGGCAATTCATTATTTTCTCAGTTGCAATGCTTATATACGAATTGAAAAACATCTTTTGTAACTTTATATGAACAAAAAATTCATTAAGATATTTTCTCAAAATTTATAATTTTTCAATTAATTTACATACTTTTAGCTTTTTGCGACAAGTCAAGATAATGTTGTATTACAACCAATTTAAAAAATATTCTTTTTGAACTTGAAAGATAACTTCTCCCCACTATTACCAAACTAAAATCTGAGAAAAAAAATTTTAAAGGTTCATTTAAAAAAAATGGTCATTTTTTCAAAATCTGAAGTTTTTTGTGGAACCTTAAGATGATATATGTTGCAAAAAAATTTTTATAATTGTTTTAGAACCTAAAGGAAAACTTTTCTGCACTATTATCAAACTAAAATCTTTTTTTTAATTAAGGATATTTATTTTACCCTTCTGCACAACTCTAATATATCTTTTATTTAGCTGATTCTGTGTTAGAAAGCTGATACCACGGCGATCTATCATGATTGTGTTGAAGTGATTCCAGAAACCACTTTCAAAAAATGTGTTTCCGTGTATATCAGACTTTGTTCTGATTCTGTGGTAATTAAATGAATATCTTCCAATAAAACTTGTCAGTCAAAGATTGTGGTTTCTTTTCAGCACAGGTATTCTTTTTTTTTTTTACCTTAATGGTGTATTATTGCTGAAATCAATGCTTGTATTGCAAAAATCGTGAGGTATTTCATTTACCATGAGATTAAGTATACATGAATCGTTGTTTTAATTACATTCATGATGAAGCAATCTCCTCTAAAGAGAAAAGAGTTTAGCTATATTTGTACTTTTTTCAATTCCTACTATCAGTTCTCTATTCAGTGTGTGTGTGTATATATATATATTGTTGCGGATTTCCCTACCCTAATACTAATCCGTCGGGTTCGTTTACTCGTATAGTTGGTATGTACGGTGTGAGAAAATAAATACACAATGATCATTCCTTTAGTAGAAGACACAACACAGATGACGTTTATTTACAGGATAACTATGTACAGAAGACTACTATAACCAGCCGAGACGAACACACAGGACAGCACACTGCAGATAGTAGCCCACAATAGCAGCAGTAGTCCACAGGCAGAAATTCCGTAGTGAAGGTAAGAAAAGACAAAGGAGTAGTTTTAGCCTGTTCCGGAGAGACCTACGTGAGTGTAGACAGAATCACTTAAAGATTCCCTCTCCTGCTCAAACCATTCTGGCCGCTTTGTGAGCTATGGACATTGTCACTACGGGATTTTTGCCTGTGGACTACTGTTGCTATTGTGAGCTACTATCTGCAGTAGAATACTGTTGTGTGCAGTCCTGTGTGCTCGACTTGGCTGAATATAGTTGTCTTCTTTACCGAGTAGTACTGTAAATATTTGTCATTTTTGTGCTGTCCTGTCTTTGTCCTGTAAATGAACGTTGTCTGTGTTGTGTCGTCTACTAAAGGACTGATCATTCTGCTTGCTCATCATCTCTTCTCACACCATACACACCCACTATACAGGTAAGAAGAACCCGACGGATTAGGATAGGAAATCCGCAACAATATATATATATGTTGCAACTGTGGTCAGTGGTGGTGCTTAAATGAAGAATTTCCAAACCTCGGTGCCGTTAGATATTTTTTTATTTACAATAACAACAAAGTTTAATTCTCAGACTAAATTCCATTACCGCTGAGATTCGTTCCTGCCACGAGGATGGATGTTTACAAACAGGAAGTAAACAACTCGCGGGAACGCCATCTATACACATTCCGCAACACTCACCACCTGAACTTACGTAAGTTCATTTTCTGTATCAAATATAATTATAACAAAAATATATAAATAAAAATGCATGAATCTTAACATTACGGCAATATAAAATATTCTTCTGCTTCAAGAAAAATTAAATGAATTAAATTTCAATATACATATATATTAACAATTCCAATACATTACAAACTATTCCATTTTAACCTACCTATATATTCCATTATAACTGAACCTATATTCTAAATTACAAGTATGTTTAATAGAGCGTTTTATTTTTCTCTTGGGAGTTTTGATCAGTAGAGAATGGTCTGTTTCTTCCTGGACACAACCCCAAAATTCTACCCGTCATCCATATATTTCTGCGATAACGCTCAGCATTAATTAAAACGACAACATGTGTCTTAAATGGACAAATCTTACCTGGATGTGGAGAGATAAGCTGATCTGAAATGAAGCAAGTATCCCTTTCTGCACCTCATCCAGAAATGATTCAAAATTGTTTGTTGATACACTGATGGAAAAAAAAATCCCGACACCAAGATAAAATTATTGTACAGTAATGAAATTTTAGGAATCCATTTGACTAGGTAACATATTTAATTGATTAAAGTTTCAAGATCACAGGCAGAGCCATTGGCGAGAAGAGCCATTTCAAATGTGAAATGTTGGTACATTAGTAACCGGTGTAACCGCCAGAATTTTGAATGCAAGCATGCATGCATTGTGTCGTACAGGTGTCGGATATCAGTTTGTGGGATGGAGTTCCATGCCTGTTGCACTTGGGTGGTCAATGCAGGGACGGTTAATGCTGGTTGTGGATGATGGAGTTGTCGTCCAATGATGTCCCATACGTGCTCGATTGGAGAAAGATCTGGTGATCTAGCAGGCCAAGACAACATGTCGACACTCTGTAGAGCATGTTGGGTTACAACAGCGGTATGAGGGCGAGCGTTATCCTGTTGGAAAACACCCTTTTGAATGCTGTTCATGAATGGCAGCACAACAGGTTGTATCACTAGACTGACGTACAAATTTGCAGTCAGGGTGCGTGGGATAAACACGAGAGTGCTCCTTCTGTCGTAAGAAATTGCTTCCCAAACCATAACTCCAGGAGTAGGCCCTGTGTGTCTAGGCCGCAGACAGGTCACTAGCAGGCGTTCACCTGGCCTCCTTCTAACCAACAAACGGCTATCACTGCGACCAAGGCAGAACCGGCTTTCATCTGAAAACACAACAGATGTCCACTCCGTCCTCCAATGAGCTCTAGCTTGACACCACTCACGTCGCAAACGGCATTGGTTTGGAGTCAGTGGAATGCACTGTACAGGGCGTCTGGCTCGGAGCTGTGCTTGAAGTAACCGATTTGTAACAGTTCGTTGTGTCACTGTGGTGCCAATTGCAGCTCGAATTTCAGCTGCAGACGCAGTACGATTAGCCATACGCCGAATACGATGGTCTTCCCTCTCAGTAGTACCACGTGGCCACCCGGAACCTGGTCTTCTTGAGGCAGTACCTTCCCTTGACCACTGCCGCCAATACTCATGCACAGGGGATACATTCCTGCCAAGTCTTTCAGCAATATCGCGGAAAGAAAACCCACCTTCTCGTAGCCCTACAACACGACCTCGTTTAAACTCAGTGAGCTGTTGATAATGGATTCTTCGTCTTCTCAGAGGCATCCTTGACCGACATTAATGCACTACGTCAAATCTCAACTGTATATAATGATCACGAACCTTACAGGGCTTATTTAAAGCAAACCTTATTTGCATGTTCATAGTGTCACTACTAGCGCCACACTTACGCGCGTAGCTTGAAATTTGAATCGACGTCATCTTTCAGATGTATAAACACGCCTACCAAATTTCGTTTATCTAGCACAGCTCCTTCCTAGTGTCGGGTTTTTTTCCCATCAGTGTATTTAATCCGTTTTGTTAAAGAATTTCTATTTACATTTAAATCCTCAATTTTAGATTGTATTACTGATAAAAATGCTAATCTTTTTAGAATTTGAAAATGAGAAGGAGTAAGTGGTGAAGGTTCATTGTACAGATACGTAATAGGCCTACAATTAACATTAGCTACAATTTCTTAAAATATGGTTTTTATGGTTTTAAAATGTAGGAAGACTTGATTTGCCAATAATTTTCCTTAAACAAGTTTTAATTGCACGTATCTGACTTTCCTAAAAACCTCCCCACCATGGACTCCTCTCAACAAAAAATTTCCCAAGTAATATTCTTTGAGGAAAAGACATTTTTTAACTTCAGAATTATTAATATATTTTCACCATTTACTTAATTCAAAATTTGCCCCTTTAAATGTTTTAGCATTATCAGAATAAATTACTGAACACAAACATCTGTGAGAAATAAATCTTCTAAAAGCTAATAAAAATGAATCAATACTCATATTATGAACTAATATTAACTGAGTAGCTCTTACGACAGCTCAAGTAACTATTATCAAATAACACTTATTATTACAGTCATTCTCAAAAGAAGATCCTGAAAATTATATGCCAGATACATCAAATAGTAAAGGCTCTAGAATTCTGTCAGGAGGCTATCACCTATTCTCCAACTTTTCGAATTTATCATTGGATGGGAGAAGCCAAGAATGATTCGCCCACAAGTCACCACTAGAAAACTGGAAACGACCCTTCAATTGCAACAGATTATTTTCATCGAGTTTAGGGCTCAAATTATAAACATGCGAGTTCTAATGCCATTCTTAGAAAGAAGTTGGCGAATTTCAGGTCTGAAATGTTTATTTTGAGTAGCTTTGATCCAAGATTGCAAGATTTCCTGCAGTTCAAAAGCATTAAGAGCTCCATTTAATTTTGAATAACTAGGTTTCGAATTATTTAAAAACCTTTTCACAAAAGCTGTAACACACAAAAGTTTGCAAATATTGCTGTATGCTAATAATGTAATGCTAATACAGTCATCAACACTCGTAGTAGCAACCATTGTGTGGATAGTTTCAGTTCTCCGTCGCTCTGATGAAAATATTTCGCTATCATAAATGGAATCAGAGAGAATCGACTAACACTGCAGCCACTCAGTTCCCGTCTACCAGAGAGAACTTGAGAGAAATGCATTCGCCGATTCCCCTCTCGTAGTCAAATCGACTGGGTTTTCCGGTCCACTACAGTGGTTTCAACAGTGTGGAGAAGTCAGCAACTGCACCTGCTTTACTCTGTTACCCGCAAAGGGTTTCCATAATTTTGCGGATCCTTTTACCCAATGGATAACAATTTTCGAGTCACTCCATAAATGTACTCTTTTAATTAAAAATGGAAAGGTGTCCTGCAAGTGTTGTGCTAAGCGAGCACCGATGAGTGCTGCCCTCCATTCCAATCTCGCAAGGGTTTTCACTGGAGCAACCTTACTTTTGGACGTAATAAAGCTCACCTTAGCATCTCCTTCTGTGATGCATCGAAAATACGCCACAGACCCATATGCTCTAATACTAGTGTCACTGAAGATGTGAAGTGAAATGTCATAGCAGAGAGCTCAGAGCCCTAGGTGTTCCGCATTTATTCCAAATCTGATGGTAGTTGTTAATCGCATCCCTTTTCCAAAGTTCTTGCATGAGAATTTTAACTGTGATTACAAAGGGGCTGATGAGTCCATAGGGATGACCAATTTGAGAGATTACTGTCAGCACATATTTTTTAGAAGTTCCGTTGGTGATTCCAAATTCCAAGTAGTTCCTTGCATCCCTTAAATTCAACTTAATTTTATACTCAATGGGATCCCAATTCAATCCTAAGAATCCTGATCCTTGCTTTTGATCAGTACTTTCTTCATACTCCTTCTCATACCAAAGCTTATTTAGCTCGGCACAATTAGTTCTTAATTTCCGTAAATTAAACCCGGTGGAGCGTAATATATCTACAGCAGAAGAAGTTAAAGGATAAGCATCCTACGCGGTATCTGCTCCATAATATAGATAATCGACATAGAGAGAGAATTTAACATTTCGCAACACTTAGGATGTTTATCTATAAATTTCCTTATGAAATTTCAAAGTGCAAGCCAAAGCAAAGGGAAATGTAGTTAAACCAAAGGGAAGACGATTAAGATTAAATACTTGCTTTGAGCCACCTGTATCTTCCGGAAACCATAAATATTTAAGATGCTTCCTATTTTCCTCTGCAATCTCTATCATAAGAAATGCCCTTTCTAAATCTTCACAAAATGCAATTTGATTCCTCGGAAATTTAAGAATAACTTCCAATAAACTGTCATGAAGATTGACTCCCGTCTCAAGCGAATCATTCAAAGATTTTCTATTTTCCCTTCCCTTACTGCTACAATAATAAACTATTCGAGCTTGAGTCGTCACGGATAACTGCTCTATGAGACACATAATATCCCATCCGAGTATCATCATAAACACATTTCCCAGCAATTTTGCATTCCAATTGATCCTTAACAATTTTTCTGTACTGGTCTGCAATTTCATGATTTTTATTTAATTTCCTTTCCAATGAATTATAGCCCCTTTCCACAACTTCGAAATTAGAATCCCATTCAACAGGAGGTCCATATTATCTTTACACATTCATTTACAAACATACCGCTCATCATTAAATTCCAGATTATTTTCGGTGTCAGAAAGGCCTCGTATTTTGCTAGGAAATTCCACTGTCTCCCAATATTTTCTCAGTTCAAACAAAATAGAAGAAACCATTACACATTCTCACAACTTTCACTCCCTTCTTTCCTCTCACCGACACCCCGTATCATCCACCCGAAGACTGAATTTATGACCCAGGTGTTCTGACAGACCCTTTCCTGTTAGGTCATAAACAACTTCCCAAAAGGAGTCACTGCCCCCAAGAATTTTTACCGCCCCCTTATCAAATGAGTCAGCAAGTAGTGTGTTTTTTACTTTTAACTCTCTCAAAACAGAGTAGTCTGGAATTTTTAAAGACAAGTTGGAAATAATTTCCATTACAAGAGTTTCGAACAAATAAAATTTCGATCGATCATGCCTATTCTCAAGCTTCAAGCATCGTTTTTTATGAGCTGTAGTTTTGCTGAAGGAATATATAATAAGTTCTTCGGATCTTATTGATTTGAGATTTAATGCTTTAGCCGAGATAAAACTCTTATGAGAAGCACTATCCAAAATAGCGTTTGTTAATACAAACTTTTTAGCCGAACTAGCAAAGACTGAACAAGTTTGTAAAAAACCTTATTTTTAGCACTAACATTGCTATGCGATACTGAAATATTTTAATTTAATAACGATGTTGAATTATGAGAATTACTTCCAATTTCAGTTTGCTTCTCAGCTACGTTTATCGTAGAGTTATCAGGATTATCATTTTTCCTACGCACAGATTCATGGTGAAACTTAGAACATTTTTTACAAACGATACCTGATTTACAGAATCTGCTCATATGTTTTTTTAAAACAATTTCAACATCTACCTTCAGTTTTAAGTTTATTTATTTTTTCTTCGATATTAAAAATTCTACAACTTGTTGAATTATGGGCATTTACTCAATCGCAGAATATGCAAACGTCTTTTAACTGGGTATGCAATGCCGCGAAGGACGAAGCATTTTTGGCCGATAATAATTTCTTTTGATGCTTGTTATAATTTGTTGAAAATGTAGGTTGAGTTTCAGACCTTTTTGGGTTACTGATAACAGACTCACAAATTTCCCTCCATTCAACTTCATTTCTTAATAAATCTATAATTTCCGAAACCTCGCAATTACTATCCTTATTGCGCTTCCAATGAAAATCAAAAACTAAATCTTGGGGCAATAATTTTAATAACAAAGGAATCAACAAATGATCATAAGATCCTTCCGTAACATCTAGAGATTTTAAATTTCTTACATTTATTTCAAAATCGTCATATAATACGCAAGCCTTTAACGTAACGTTAATTTCTGGATGGCATTTTTCAGGGCTGGTAGTGATACCGGTTGGTTGCGGTACACTTCGACTTCTAGAATGAACACAGCCAAAAGTCACAGGGTGCCAGATCGGGAGATCTTGAATTAAAGTATCGTCTAATAATACGATCCACCCCAAATGTTGAGCGTAACGGTATTAATATTAATCATAGATAAAGCCCCTTTTTCTTGGCGTACATTTAATGATAAATGTGTTAGTCTTTTCTCTATGGAAACGGATTATATATCATTAACGAAAGTTGCAAAAGAAAGGATTTGGATTAAAAATGTAATTAATGAATGTAATTTGACGTTCAAATTAAACTTTTCTGAATGACCAGTAATTTATTGTGATAATCAAGCTGCAATAAATTTCTCTCATTCAACAGTAGAAAAACATCGACGTCCGTCTTCACTTTTTGAGTAAGTCGTCAAGTTTTTTGAAAGAAAGTGTATTTCTAGTAAAAATAATATTGCTGACATTTTTACTGAATCTCTAGCTCAAGAGGCTATAAAAAATTTTGTGATAAAATTGTTTATAATTAGTAATCTTTGTTCTTTTTGAAATATGAATGTGACGAAATCTGCATGAGGAGGCAGCTTGTTGGCAATGTTTGTAATACTGTGGATTTATCTGTGTTAATGGCTAACCGTGTCTGACGTCATTGCAAAGTAATTGTTGCTTATTTGTCATGATGTCAGAGTCGGTTGAATATAAAATTGTATTTTTCTCTCCAAAAGGGAGACCAAAAAGAGATAACGGAAAGAGTTGAATGATTTCCTCCTGTGTTAATTTTTTTTTCTTTCGTTTCACTTAATGGCCCAAGTGCAGGTCTTATTTTATTTTCCTGATGTCTGCAACAAATTTTAACTTATTTTCCCTTCTGCGTTATTGCACTGGGCTTTCCGGTTTTACTGAGCCTAAGACTCAAAAGTTGGCCGGTCTGGGGTGTCCCGCTATCTCTGCGTATTGCACTACTATTGCTTCCAAAGAACAAGCGTTTCTCTGCATAAAACACTTGTTACCGCCTAGTTTCAGGCAACAGTTTTCCGGCGCAGTGGGTATCATAAAAAGGAAGGCCGTTTTACAGATAGCTCTGGTGGATGTGTCCAAAAAGGAAGAGTAACTTTCGACTTCATTCCTAATCCGGAAAAATAAGGAGATACCATACACTTATAATCCAAATAATGTCTGGACATGGGAGATTTTCTACATATTTCCAAAGATATGAAAGAATGCGGGAAAATAAATGCATTCATGGCGAAATGGGTACGGTTTACCACTATCTAATGAAATGTATGGAGATCTCAGAGTTAAGGAAGGACCTGAAGATTAAAAATAATGATTTAAGTACAGTACTGATGGTACCAAGTCATCTCAAAACCCTGAAGGATATGATATTAAAGATGGACAGTTTCATTCCAACTGTTTGAGAGTGTGCCGATGGGGAGAAAGACAGTTATTTACTATCCCGAAAAGAATGTTAGTTTGACGGATCGGTCCATGTAAGGTTGGACAATACTTATTCAGCAGTCGACCACAACATATCCTGTCGATGCTGTTACGTTCAGTGGTGGAGGGGTGGTCGGCTGTATACAAGAAGAAGCTCTAGTAGATGCTTATTGTTGCTTTTTTTTTGTTGTTGTTCAATGCGAAAAGAAAGGTGGTGTTTTAACTGTTTTCTTCGCAATTTTTACGTTTTTTCCCCCATAAGAGCTTTCCTTATGTTTCACTAAAAATATGAAAAAAAATTAGCCGAATTAGTTAAGCCGACACACACACACACATATATGTTACAACAAGCAATCTATGTATACAAGTACTGCAAACAAGCTTGAAATTCAGTTCATATTATTTCGTGGAAGGGCAAACTACTTTATTTTTCATTGCGTTAAATACGTCAAATTGTACCTAAAAAAAAAAGCATTTCCGGGAAATTGTTGAAGCTCTCAGAATTCTTTTATTGCAATTTAAGGCGGCCATACTGTCTGAAAAAACTTGTAGAAATTGGTTTACATGCTTAAAAGTAATTAAGTTGATCTTGAAGACAAATAATGCTCTAGCTCATTGAAGAAGTTTGAACGAAGAGCAATCGGAAGCACTACTACTTCAGGAAGACTCATAGGAAACGCTAACGGATCTTGCGATAGTTGATCACACAGCAGTTCGAAAGTTTTGAAAACATTAGAAATGATTCGAAAGTAACGTCATTGGCTGCTGTTCGAGTTGAAGCAGAGAGACATCGAACGGGCTTTTCACGTTTGAACCACTGTTTCAACAGAAGAAAACGAAAGAATTTTCTTATCCTATTGTAATTGGATACAAAAATCCTTACAATACAACATCATTAGCAAAGCCGAGTATCTGTGGTTCCAAGCTCCTGCTTTGCATTTGCTGGGATCAACTGGGTATAGTTTATAAGAAATTGTTAAAACCAAATGGAACCATCACGGCAGATCTCTACAAACTACATTTGGAGTGAATAACCCGGACATTGAAGGAAAAACAGCCGCTACGCGAGCAGAGAGACGGTAAGGTCATTTGCAGCATGACAACGCTGAGCCACATGTTGCAAAACCTGTAAACCCCTGCTTGAAAACACTTAAGTGGGAGTCTTACCTCACTCACCTTATACACTGGACATTGCCCCTTCCGACTACCACTTGTTCCAATCGATTACATTTAGCCTAGTTGAGTTGCACTTCTGTTCTTGTGAAGATGCCGAAAAATGGGTCGACTCTTGGATTACCTCAAAAGACGTTTTACCGACTTGGAATTCAAATGCTACCTGAAAGACGGTTGAAAGTAGTGACTAGCGATGAACAATACTTTCAATAACATTGTTTTAATGTTAAAATAAAGCATTTATTTCCACAAAAAAAAAAACACAGCGAAAACTTGTTCAACATCAATATATATGTAATTTTAAATAATACAGATGTTTTAAACTCTAATTTCAATTCCAATTAATTTCCGAAGCTTTATTTTAATTTAACCCACAGTCATTTAATTCTCTTATTTGCTGATCCAGTTCCCCTTTCTCTACTTAATAAATTGAAGAGAAATTTTTATAGAACTGCTGAATCTTTACACATGTTCCGAGTAATCTAAACCATAATATCTAAATAAAGCTAACTTAAAATTTTCCGAATAGAACTTTTGCTAGTCCTTCTTCAAAACAATTACTACAATAAACCTTATACAACAATTACTGCAATATACCTTATAAATGACTCATTTGTATTGAATATTTTCTCTTCAAATTCTATATACTTAATGAATAACTCATTTGTGTTTAATATTTTCTCTTCAAATTTTATATACCTGATAAAAATCGAAGTTGGTTTTTCATGGGAAATATTAAGAGTAGAATCCATTTAGATACTGGAATACGTACTGCATTTACATTACCTTTAATTTTATTAATTACTTCATTTCCCAAGATAGGAATAATTTAATTTTGTAATGCATGAATTTAATCATTGAGAATTTAGTTTTTTTGGTTTTTTATTCTGTTTATATGATCCATATACCCAGAGTCGTATTTACCTAGCAAATAAATTAAACTTAAAAAATTTCCATTACTAAGATCTCCTTTTATTTCATATGTTCTTGAAGTAATCTACATTTATTTGATTTTCACCCACAAGTCATGTCGTTTTCTGACTTATACAGGGTGCGCCAGAGAAACCTACTTATTTGAAAAAACTTTCAAGCGGTAAGTTGTGTGTTTAGAGAGGTGATATGTGGTGCTACTGGGGAGAGTGGGGGGGGAATCCCCAAGTTTGTTATTCTTTCTAGTCAGTTGCCATTATGCTGTAATATAGAGCACAGCAGGCCTTCGCTGTCGAGAACTTCTTTTCTAATGGTCGCTTACTTATTGCTAGGCAAAGTGCCTTCCGCGCTCGCTTTGAAATTCCTCCTCACAGATCCATTCCTGGCCGTAATCCGATTCTGTCGTGGGTTAACTCATTTCAGGAGAGTCGCTAAACCCAGAAATGGACATTAATGGAACACCAGAACTCTAGAAAATGTCAAAAGAGTGAGACAGTCAGTTCTGCCTTAGGTTCGCTGTTGTGGAAATTTTCGACACCACTCTTCGACGAATTCTCCATCAAGATCTTCCATTTCATCCCTATGAATTGGCTGTTGTGCAAAAATTAACTGAACGCGATTATGTTTCCCGTCAAAATGCATGTGAAATACTGCTTGACAACCTGCCTGAAGACGTTTCCGTTTCTTTCAGTGACGAGGCTCACTTTGAAATCAATGGTTCATGTCGATTGACCACGGACCCTAGCTCACCTCAAGAACAACACTTGCCACGCCATTGCCAACATACAGATTGATTGATATGCTGCAAAGAGTGGACACGAACTTCAAAAATCGACTTAATCAGTGTATGTGCAATGGGGGTTGCCATTTAACCGATATTATTTTTAAAACTTAATGAAAAAAACTGGGATATTGTATTTTCAAATAAGAAAGAGAAAAAACAATAACTGAAGTACTTTTGTCTTTATTGGCCTTTCAAATAAGTAAGTTTCTCTGGCGCACCTTGTATTAATTAGATTTATTTTATCAATACTCGAACGAAAAATTATTTGTCATAGTAATTCTTCCCAAGCAACAAACGAGTTAAAATGACAACTAGAACACTCATGATCTAGGATTTCAGTTGACAGCTTTCTCCAGTTATCATAGCCACCTATAAATCATGTAGTTTGATCCTTTCCTCTTTTTATTTGGGAAGAAGTAAAGATCAAAAATAAAATTCGGAGTTTTGCGTATTTGAATAAATTGAAAAGCTGCGAAGCTTCATTTGACATTTTTTTAAAGCTGTATATAGTGGAAAATGATCAAACTTCAGCATTTTTAGTGAAACTCCGTTACATGTCCGATTTTAACACAGAAATTCTAAGATTATTATTTATAATACTTGGTCATAGACCATGATAATTTTTGCTCGCTTGATCAGATTAGTTATGGTCACTTTCGTATATATCTTAATGCCAATAGCTTGTTTTTAATCCTTATTTAAAAATTCTTTTTGGTTGGTGATTACATAGCCATATTATAAAGTAGATAGAATAAGTTACTGCATAAGAACCCTTACAACTTCAGGGTTATCTAAGACTTTTTTAAAATTTAGTTTTTGTGGTGCAAAGACATTTTTTTTATAGGGATATTCTACTTGAACATATTTTAAATAAAATCAACATTCGTTTAAATTGCAGAATATATATATATATATATATATATATATATATATATATATATATATATATATATATATATATACACACTGAAGTGACAAAAGTCATGGGATGACTGTTAATATCGTGTCGGTCCTCCTTTTGCCCGGCGAAGTGCAACAACTCGACGTGTCATGGAGTCCACAAGTCGTTGGAAGTCCTCTGCAGGAATATTGAGCCATGCTGTCTGTATAGACGTCCATAATTGTGAAAGTGTGGATGGTGCAGGAGTTTGGGCACGAATGGACCTTTCGATGATGCCCCATAAATGCTCGATGGGACTCATATCGGGCGATCTAGGTGGCCAGATCATGCGCTGGAATTGTCCGGAATGTTCTTCAAACCAATCGCGAATAGTTCTGGCCCGGTGACATGGCGCATTGTCATCCATAAAAATCCCATCGTTCTGTGGGTACGTGAAGTCCTTGAATGGCTGCAAGTGATCTGCAAGCAGCTGAACATAACCATTTCCAGTCAATGATCGGTTCAATTGCACCAGAGGACCGAGTCCATGCCATGTAAAAACAGCCCACACCATTATGCAGCCACCACCAGCTTGAACAGTGCCTTGCTGACAGTTTGGATCCATGGCTTCGTGGGGTCTGCGCCACACTCGAACTCTACCATCAGCTCGTAACAACTGAAATCGTGACTCATCTGACCACGCCACGGTTTTCCACTGGTCTAGGGACCAGTCGATATGCTCACGAGCCCAGGAGAGTCGCTGCAGGCGATGTCGTGCTGTCAGTAAAGGCACTCGAGTCGGTCTTCTGCTGTCATAGCCCAAGGAAGACAAATTTCGCCGCACAGTCCTATCGGACACGTCCCTCGTACGTCCCACATTGATTCCTGCAGTTATTTGACGAAGTGTTGCTTGTCTATTTACATTTACCATTCTACACAGACGTCGGCAGTCTCGGTCGTTAAGTGCAGGTGGTCGCCCACTGCGCTGTCCATGATGGGATGTGATGCCTGAAATTTCATACTCTCGGCACACTCTTGATACTGTGTATCTCGGAATGTTGAATTCACTAACGATATCCGCAATGGAATGACCCATGTGTCTAGCTCCAACTAACATTCCACGTTCAAAGTCTGTTAATTCTCGTCGTGCCGCCATAAATCACGAAAAACCTGTTCACATGAATAACTTGAACACAAATGAAAGCTCTGGAAAACGAACTGCTCATTTATACTTTTTCGCTGCGATTCTACTGCCATCTGTATATTTGCATATTGCTATCCCATGACTTTTGTCCCTCCAGTGTATATATATACATATTTAAAGCTTATTTCATGTTCTCAGATTTGAGTGCTTGCAAATCAGTGTAGTGTTATTCGTGCTTAGTTAAGTGCATAGTGTTGATATAAATCAGTATTAAAACTGTATGGTGAGCTGAAAGACTCAACAAATTAATGT
>JAPMOQ010029821.1:3431-35188 GCA_026543055.1 Argiope trifasciata
AAGAGAACAGCTTGCGAAAAAATTCGGATGAAATGACTCTAAGAAAGCCAAGTAGTCATGAAAAGTTAGTCTCAATCGATTGAGATAATGTTCAAACCAGCTTAATGAAAAAGTAATCCTTTGATTTTGTTTTAGTTTTGTCAATATTTTCTAAAGTGTACAATTGTCCATACAAGGATGGTACACATACTTGATTTAAAAAAATAACTGACAATAGTCAATTTTTATAACATTATATACTTTTAAAATATATCCAATAGTGCATCCAATAGGAGTTTTAAATATATATCATGCTGAAATTCATATCTATGTTTTATTCTGTACAATCTTCTATGTTTCTATTGTGAACAATATGTAATTTATCACTTATCGATCTTCCGTGTTATTACAGAAGATAGGTCCTTGCAAATGTCAATATTTCTCGGTGACATAGATATTTAGTCCATATTTGAAATATTTACTAAATATCATTATTTCTCACTTATATTAAGAGATGTCGACAAGAAGTGAATGGAGAATATTGGATAAACATGTTTCTGTCAGGTTGAGATAAAATTACAATGCTTTACTTTCTTGTATACTTAGTATAGAGAAAATATAGCAAACATCAAAAAATTCAATTTTGAGACTTTAATGGATCTCCACGTTTTAAACCTCTCTGAATTCGAAAAATATATTTTTGGAAAATGTCCATCCAACTTTCTATGACAAAGACAATTAAAAAAAATCTTTGAGCTATATATATATATATCTATCAATTTTGCAGATTCTTATAAACGTTTTAAGTGAAATCGGCTCAGAGGAAGTCTGCAAGTCCCATTGTTCGAATATAATTTAACACGATAACTACAAAAGAAAGAAGTGCTCTACTCTATAGACATACAGGCGATACCATATTATTTTACATCATATAGACGACGTCTATGATAAATCTGGCTGTCTCTTATTGATTTGGCTCAGAATTTGCTAAGAATCTACAATACAGACCGAAGGATGGAAGAAAAATTAATAGATGTCTAAAATCTGAGCACCGAATTTTATCCATCTAGCTCTCTTAGTTTTGCAATTATCATGTTATATTCTATTATCTGGACAAGCAAACTTCCTTTTTGCGTTAACGCGTTTACATGTTTTTGAAAGCACAGACCGATAGACGATCAACCCTTCGTTAGGTTTGGTTCCAAATTTGATAGGTGTCTATTCTATAGATGTGAAATCTGTATACTGAATTTTATCCATTTGCATCTCTTCAATTTGTAGTTATCCTGTTAACTTACATACCTACAATTGATCATATAGACTTCCACTAAAATAGATTTTTCTCAATATTGTGGAAGAAATTTATAAATTTGTTGTAAATACCATATTTATATATTTCATTCGCCTGCCTCGAAGCGCTTTTTGCGATATCTTTATCAGAGGCAGAAGACAGACATTTTTTTAAATAAGTTTTTTGCATGCAGGGATGTCTAAACTAACTAAATTGGAGATTCGTGCAATTTTCCCGTGTTCAAATTCTTTGACTATTATAATACTTTCTCTATATTTCTTGTATCTGAGAAAGTACAATGTTTGAAAAACATTGAGCCCCGGGTATCAAATCTATTATTTAACTAAATTGCTGAAAGTTGTATGTCGGATTTTGCTGGGCTTATCCTTACAAATAGAATCCGAAAGAAAATACCTTTCACTTAATCTCAACCTTTTAAACCTGATGTCAGATTCTTAACATTAAATAATGACATCTGATCTTAGGCTTTCAACATTGTATTTTTCAATCAGTGTTATTTTTACATAGTATCATCCTCTTACGAGTCGTGTCATGTTACATTGGCCTTTATATTTTATTCAAAAATAATTTCTGAACAGGTTTTGGGCATCATTATTCATCTTTTTCCCTTATTTATTTTTTACATGAAAAAAAATTTTTTTTTGGCTGATAAGTGTTTCCAATCATGAAATCCGCCAAAACTTGCCAGCTCTTACTTTCCCTGTAATAAATTCAGATTTCGCTGATATTTCTTTCAACAGTGTCCACAGAAGCCGTATCATAAACAAATAAAACTCGGAATGAAAAAGGAGAAAAATATCTTTCCCGATAATGCATTAATGAGGGCCAGTTCAACAAAGGTCACGTAGTTACAGTTGCCGTGAATTTTTTTTCTCCTGAAAGTTATCTGATTCATCAAGTGGCCTGCGGGCAGTTCATTATTCATTTTTTCTTCTTCTTCTGGAGTTGACGAGAGAGTATTATGAGAAGAAGATGTAAGGAAGAATCCTCTTTATCTTGCGAAAATATATGGAATCTCCTGAGGTTTAAATTCCCCATTCTGACATGACAAGACAAGAAAGACTTGGAGCAAGAATTTTAATGGTGGAGCATTTTGATGATTAAGGTGATTTCTGAGTGTCGTGGACCCTTCGTGATTTATCGAGGTGTTTCTGTTTTGAATGTTTTTTAAGAGTCTAAATTTTGCCGCGTTTGTCTCTTAGATGCCTGGCGCCCGTTCATCAAAATAAGTGATGTGACCGTGTTCAAAGTTATATTTTGAATGATGTCATAAAATACTTGTATTTTGGTATTTTTACAAAAGATGATTTTTTTAAAAAAACCTTATGAAATAAGAATCAATATTTTAAAAATGAAATACGTATTGAAAACTGGATATGTGTGTGTGTTGCTATCTTTAAATCTAAATTAATTTCTTAATTTTTATCTTAATTTTTGCTCCTATTAACTTCATTCTAAAAAGTTCTCATTTCCTGACATAATGAGTGCGTCACTGGCTCTATAATTGCTGAATTGATGGAAGTAGACTGATTGATCCTACACCTCAAGTGAAGAAATAAAAATCTGTATTAACGTAACTTAAATTTTTTTAAAGATCGTTACAAAATATAGATCTATACAAAATATTGATACAACTTTCTGTCCAGGATTCCATAAAATTGTCCAGTATCGAAACCATAATATTTTTATTATATTACTTTAAGTTCTTTTTATTGTGCGAACATTTTTAATGGAGATCAATCTTATGATATTAGAGCACTATTAAAAAAAAGTAAGTGTCCGGTTCATCCATCTTCTGACATTCGAGCAAATTCAATTTTTTTTTCTTGTTAACAATGCATATATTATATGAATTTCATGCATATATTTCTTGCATTTCATGCATATTTCAATGCATATATGAATATGAATTTCAGGGAACAGTTTGATTCTCCAGAAGGATTTGGCCTGTAGAATAAAATGTAGATGGTAACTAAGAAATAAACTATATTTCTATCAATTTCTTTGAATTTTAAATAAGTTTGAAAAAATAAAAAAACTGAATTTCATAAAATAAGGAATTTTGCCAAGTATAAACAGCTAAAATATATAAAATATGTAGAATAAATTGAATAAATTTGTATGAAAAGTGACAGAATAATATATTAAATAGTGATACTAAAATATATTGTAGAACTCTTATGCAATGAAAAATTAATCGATTTCAAGAATCAAAGATTCAATTTCGAAAATAGTGAAATCCACGGTAATGCAATAGCAATTATAATACAATACTGAAAGAAAATATTGACATCCGCTCATTAGCTTTTGCTAAAATCCGACATTGAGAAAATGTAAAAAAATATGAATTTAGGAACATTCAAATTATTTATACTTATAATAAAGCTCAATGTATGTGTGTATTGGCGCTCTACAGGCCAGACAGTTGAACCTACAGCTACCAGATTTTGTACATGTATACCTTGGAGATCGGGAATGTGCACCTCTGAGCCCTTTTTTTCGAATAATTGATTAGAATTTGAATTAATTAAAAATGAAATGAAATTTCGACGTTTTCCCACTATAACTTCCGAAAATATTATCGTACAAAGATGATTTTCACATCAAATTAAAGTTTAAAAATTAGCTCTCTAATTGTATCAGTGATTTTACAAATAACTTAAGTTTCTATTTTCAACGAATTTTTAAATAAATATTTTTCAACAATATATTTCGGTCAAAACAATAAAATTTAATCTGCTCGAGCACGTTTTACAAGTGGAAGGGGAAAGGTTATCTTTTATCAACATATTGCCATCAGATTGACAAAAACTCAAATTAAAAAATAAATAAACTATTTTACCAAATTAAACATATAAAAATGCAAATTTCAGCACGTGTCTCCTTGAATGATATTAATACGAAATACGTTTTTTCTTCTAAAAGTAATGTGATGAAATTTTTTTTGTGACTTGTAATTAATTATTAAAATAGGATTGGAACAAGTGATGGTCTAAAAGAGAAAGAAAATAGAAATAAGAAAAATAAGGAATGGCAAATATAAAATTTTAAAAATCTTAAAAGATGAAAAGAAAGAAAATTCTATGTCCTAATCATGTCCATAATCATGAAAACTACTGCGTTCAATCGCATTCTTTAACCACACGCTTTAAAAAAAAAAAAAAGACGTTAAAACAGAAATTGGCTAGATGCCAAAACAGCGTTACTGATATCTGTTGAAAATTCTTATGTAGGAATTTTTAAGCACTCAGATAACATACCTGACCTTCTATGATCTTGAATAATTCAAAAAGAATAAAAAAGTTGATCTATTAAAATAACTGGCCCTATGACACCTGGTCTTTCCTATGAATATAACATTATGAACAAAAATATTTCCTTTGAACCCCGCAGATTTTGTAATTTGAAGCCAAATCACGAGAAAAATTGTGCTTTTATCATATCTTTATGAAAAATAAACCCACTATGCTCACTTGGTATTAAATATTCTACGCTTATCAATTTCTAATTCACAATAAACAAAGCAATCCATTTTCCCATATAACTACAAATTTGGTAAAATTATTTAGGTTAGCCCAATTATTTAGCCATTATCGTGAGATTTATGGCTTTTATCTATTTTTATAATATTGTTTTCATACATTTTAAGATTTTTCGTTAAAATGCAAATTGAACATTAATCTGAAAATGATTATACACTTTATGTTTTGGTTTTTGATTGAGATTTTTGAGGATGTTGTTTCTCACGGTTAAAAACCTATTTATCACCCAAATTACTCCCAAAGTAATTCATCCCACGTCTGGTGTAGTCAGTTTTAACGGATATAATCAAAAGTTTCATATTGCATAGTATGTTTTTTTTTCTGTATAAATTTTTATGTCTTATTAGAATGTTTTGGCTGTTAGTAGAAAACAGGAAAAATACCAACAAAAAAAATTGTAAAGAGTTATTTAGAACTTCTTTAATAATTTAAATAAGAATGTAATCAATCAAATAAATAAAGCTGCTATCAATCAAAAATTCTCACTAGCAGTCAACTGAAAGAGGTAATGTAATTCTAAAAAAGCTATAAGATTGTGTATTAAGAAGTGTAAAAGAAATATTACTCTAAGAGCATTCATAATACTGTGTGTACCTTCACCAGAATTTTTAAAAGAATTTATCATATAAAAGTCTGAGTCGATACAAAATGATGAAAAGTGCATCAAGCTGAAAATCACAATTAATACTTTTACTTTTATCTCTATAAATAAAAATGAATGTTTGTCTGTATGTCTCTTATGTCTTCTTAAACCGTTCATCCGATTGCGATGAAACTTGGCCAGCTTATTGTTTACACCAAAGGGATGGTTATAGGGATAGTTCAATTAACTAAAACTGAATCTTGATCGCATCTATTTTACAAGGATTAACCTCCAAATAACTCACCGAGGAGATAATAGTTCTGTATAAATGCTAAATCCAAGTGAAAGGTTAATAGTTTGTAGCTATAGTAAGCAAATGTCATTCAAGTCATTCTCAGAGATAACAACTTTATTACAGATTACGCGAGAAAGTTTTGGGGAGACCAACCCTCGGTTTTTAAAATTTTAATTAAATTTCAGCGTTTTTCACAGTAACCACCAAAAATATTGTAATACAAATAATTTTACACCATCTTAATTTTCAAAAATTATCGTTTCAACTCTATTGACGATATTATGGCATAAATATTTTTTCTACGTTTAATCAGTTTTAATAGAAAATATTTTAATTACATTTTCTAAAATTAAATTTGAGAATTCTGAACGAATATTAAACGAATCACGAGATCCAATAAATAGTTTCTTGCATAACCATTCTGAAAGAACACCAAGTATTACAATTCTAAAAGGATACACAAATCTAATAGATTAAAAAAAAAATGCTTATTTGTTTGTACGTATTTTATATACTGTCTTACCGTTCATAATATTTCGATAAAACATTGCCAAATTATTAATTGATTGCACTTAATATTTTTTACTGCTGCATCAATGCACCGGGGACCAGTTATTATATAATATTTTAGCGATAATGAGAGATTTTCCCCACTTATCTAATTTTAAAGATAAAATTCATAATGTGTTTAGTGATTTGTTTCAGACATTTACAAAAAATTCAAGTCACTACTTCTGTAATATATGCACAAATTTCTCTTAAATAATTATTGTAAATTATTGTATTATATCACCGACGTGCTGGCTTACGAGTAGAGCATCTTCTATATCTGTGTTTGAGTCCTGATTCAGGCAGGATTGTCCTGTCCTCTATCTCTGAGGTGTGTGTTAGAGCCCATTCCCCCGAAAAAGGGTTGTGCAAGCGGATAGTAGGACAAATGCGTACTACCATTTGCGGGGGGTTATAACAGGCCAATAAATCATGCGTAGCTCTTTGAAAAAAAGAGGGGAGTGATTAGTCTAGGTTTGCTAAAAACGTTAAACGTTGGCAAGAGTATTTGGCGGGAAAGTGTATTGGTATTTTAACTAAGTTCTGATGCGTAAACATAAGGAAAAAACTCTTGTCTCTTTGTATATATGCTGGCTCTATACACACCGTCTGCCTATCAAATTTGGCAAATATATACTTTGGAGGGTAGAAAAGGGTTTTTTTAAATTTATGTAAAGTAATGCATTTACTAAAAGCTAGATTATTTTTTTCAAAGTGGGTATATTATTAATAAGAAAAGAAAATTTCATTGATTTTACATTAGTTTTTACATTATTAATTTTTGTCTTACATTTATGAATAAACTCAATGAAAAGCAATTCGTGCTTCATAAAAAACAAAGCGTAAAGTATTTAGATAGTATCAAAACGCACGAAATTCTACTAAATAACGAGTCCTTAAGTATTCGAAATTGTATTAAACGTCATGCTAACTTTCGCCAAATCTGACACTTTCAAATAACGATTAAAATGTTGCAGCCTCTTCTAACACATTGTAAACGAGACCACTGATTAACAGTTTATGATTCGTACGCATAGAAGTGTACGCAAAAGTCATACAACCGTGCAAGCGAGTGTGCAAATGTCATATTTGTACGAGCTAGAAGTAAGACTTCTGTTCTCAGATGCTCAGGGACCCTTTACCCTCAAAAGCTACTGCGATTAACATGTTGACTGCCAACTACGAGGTATCTCGTACTATGTTTACTTGCCACTTTTGTGCAGCTACGAATAAACTCGTTGTAGGCTAGAGCTTATATTAATAGATGGCTTCTGAGAAAAGAACAAAAAAATCAATGCTGGCTTGCATGAACAGAATATTTATTAAGAAACGAACCCAAAATATAATTATAAAAATTAGCTCAAATTGGTTAGTGTCATTTTAAACCAGATTTCTGAGAACTGCCGTGGCATTCGATGTGTTAAGGCGTATCGGTACCTTTCTTTTTACTCTCAACTTTCGAAACAAGATTTTTTATTTACTTTAATTTTAATCTCTATATAAGCTTTTTTAATTACAAAATCTGACAAACTGAAATAACAAAATATTTCATTTATTTGTTATTTCGAAGAAAATTGGTTTCGCTATCGTTTCTATAAAAAATAAATCAAATTTAAAAGTAATTTCAAACAAAATATTAAAATTAAAGGCTAAGTTTTTTTTAATACAATCTAAATTCTACCTTATTATAAAATTGATAATTTATAAATCATAAAGCAATTTAACTTGTTAAAATTGTGTGTGTATGTGTGTGTGTGTGTGTGAGAGAGAGAGAGCATGAATTTTTTTAAGCAGAATAGCTATTTCTGAGACAATGAAGAGATTTTCGATTCTTTTACGTCGTTTTATTTCATCATGGAGAAGTGGGCATACTTATGTACAAACAAAAGCGACGAGCACACACACGCACAAACGACTCAGAGTAGAATGTGGAAAATGCCTTGAACATTATATCTTATATAACATATACTGATAGGGAAAATATTTGTTTACAGTGCTAATACAATCTAATGCAATGCTATTTAGATAGGGATTTTCGCTCTATCAGGAATGGGAAACAGAGGGATCATTTTTAAAGGAATTCTGTAAAATCAGCGGTATTTTGCCGCTTCACTTGGAGTGTGGGAAAGTAAGACTTTTAGTCCATTCTGCAATTTTACTAAGCTTCTGTTGAATTAATTGGATAAATAAATTGAAAAAGGATCGGAAAATAAGAAAATATTCTAGAATGAAGTTAATATGGGCAAAATTGAGCAAAAAATTAGGAAATTAATACAGTTTTAAAATAAATTTTTAAATATCATTACATATATCTAAAAGGGAGCACAAAACTTGTGAACGGGAATTAAGAATGCACAAAAATAACTTTCCCAAATTTAAAAGGTACTTGATTTTATTTAGATGAATTCGAATCACTATTCCTATAGCCTACGGTGGCTTGATAGTAAGGTCTCGGCTTCGAAACCAGAAGGTTTCAGATTAGAGATCCGATTTCACCAAAGAACCGTCATGTAAGCGGATCAAGTACATGTTAAATCCGTCGAGGCCAAACGACCTCACGTTGTTTTGGTATGGGAGTTTGGAGATGGGTTACCAGCTCAAGTCATCTAACCGCGATTCAAAATTACGCAGTCCCAAAATAGTCATAGTGTTGCTTTAAAAATGGGACGTTAATAAAACTAAGCTATAAACTATGCTTATAAATAAATTTCTCTGAAAATACCACAAAACAATTCACGAGATTCTGAGTCATCTTACGAAGTGAGGGCTTCTAGAGAAATGCCTATTAATTCATTTGATCCTGGTGCTGACAAGCCTTCAATTGCAGTACAGTTTTAAATATTATATAAAACTGTACTGCAATCGCTGCTGGGGTGCGATTATCTAGATCGCTACTAGAGTGCGCAGGCGTGCTGGCATAGAGGTAGTGAGTCTTTCCTGTTATCTAGGCGTCCTGGTTCGAGTCCCGGTTTGGCATGGTTGTTATACTGTGTTCTATCTGTGAGTTGTATGAATGCCCCCCCCTGCAAAAAGGAGTAGTGCAAGCGAATATGAAGCATGAAGTAGTCAAGTCGTACTCTTGGTCCTAGTTGGCGCTACTGAACATTTCAGCGTAAATTTCAGCTTAAGACGCTCATTCCAACTTAAATCGTTGACAGCTTTCTGTTTGAGGGTTCGTCAAGTGCTATAAGAAACAGCAACAACACTACTGGAGTACTTCTAATGCAAAGGGTCGATTCACGGAACAATGGCCTCTGGCATCCCGATTATGAGAGGAATGAATTCCAAACTTCAAAAGTTATTTTTCACCTCCTCTGCAAACTCTCACCGAGGCGGAAATACAGAAGGGAAGAAGAAAAAAAAATTTTGCATGTACTATTTTGAACTTACAATGGCAACTCAGATCCGGATATCTGATTTGGAAAATGAGAGTTACCCCCGTCAGCACATTTCAAAAAATGCAGGCAGCAATGAACGAACTTTTCACTATTGCCGTATCATGTTCAATCTGTGGGGGATTGTGTTCAAAAAGGATTAACTCGTTAATAGCGCATTTACTGAGCTACCATGCTATTAAAAAAACAAAGAAGGCAGTAGTCTATAGGCAGGAATTAAGGAAGCGAAAAACTAAATAAGAAAAAAAGAGACGAAAGCGAAGTCTATCTCTGACTCTTGGCGAAATGATTAATGGACGATATCATTGCTGACAAAGCCTTTATCATTCGGCGAGCAGCTTGAACAAAAGAATTGGCGAAATTCTCAGGCATTCCCATCAGCTAAGAGTCAGAGGCATCCATCTTATCAATTCTGACAGTGAAGAATCAAGGTTTTATAGATAAAAATGCCTGGAAGCATAGGCTGTGTTTATGACAGTCACTTTTTTTCAAAAGATTGATTTATTATGAAATGTTTTAGTCCCTTTTTATTTATGTATTTAATCACTGTTTTGGGTAAAGGGTTATTATACAACTAAAGCAGATGTTGACCCAAACTTAAGGATTATTGTCGCTGTAGTTTTGAGAGTTTTAAATGCATTAATTTAGGCACTCTTGTTTTCAAACAACGTTTCTGTGAAAAATATAACATTGAATCATTTTTATTTGTTGTATTTTAATTTTATTTAGCTACCTTTGAGAAAACATTTTTTTTATATGAAGGCCAGTATATTATTTGTATATCATGTCACTTGAAACGTCTCAAAACATTTAGACTAAACTCTAAAATCGAAACATAATTAACAATTTTGTGGGCTATTCATTATTGTTTTAACCCTTTGCGATCGGTGAATTTCTCTGATGGGAGTACCAGCTAGTCGGAGCAAATTTAGCTTTGCGGAGTTATTTCTCCCTTAGTGATTTAAAGCGAATATATGGATGTTAGAAAACACTGAATTTATTGTGTTTAATAGTGCTTATAATGAATGCATAAAAACAGCAATTTTTAATTTCTGTAATTTTCCAGTTTTAAATAATATCTTGCCGCCATACTGGCGGCACCGACTTTTACGACAACTTACGAATGCCGCCACTGTGGAGGCATCGACCGCAAACGGTTAAATATTGTTGGCGTGTAAGGCTAAATTATTCATAGATTTTAAAAGAAATTGGGACGTTTCCTGTAGTTAAAGTAATCGAAATTTCATTTCTAAATTAAAAGAGGTTTATTTTATATCTTACATAAAATTTAATATTTATAGAAAGAATCATTTTCTTTGTAAAAGAATTGAAAAATATTTTTTTTAAGTATTTGTTTTCTATTAGTAAACCGAAAATGTTTTGTAATACCAAATTCTTCTTAAGTTCATATCGGTATACTCAGAAGAAAGAATTTTGAATAAAACCAAGCTAAAATTGACATAATACGTGAGTGCGAATTCAGTATTTATAATAAGAGTTTTTTCATTTTACTATAACTCATAGTAAAATTTTGAAGAAAAAAAACAAAAAAACTGATGAACGGCATTTAACTATAAAATCTAAAATAAGAATAACTTTCATAAATGATCTCACAAAAATTATGAGATTGTGCAGAATATGAAAAAAACAGTTAAATGACCCTTAATGTTACGCATACCGACATTCCAAAAAAAATTGTGAAAAAAGACGAATCTTTCTATTACGGGTGTTTTCTTTAGTTAGATTTTTTTTTAAAAAATAATTTATTAATATTTGGCTTCTCGGGCATTTCATACATTTCTGTAATCAGAGATATGTATCCTATTTCATAAGGAACGATTTTATTTAGGTATAAATGCTCTTATTTCCTTATTTAAATGCTCTACTTATGTTTCAAACACCTTGAATTTGATTGTATCGACACAAGCTTGGATATTTCTTTACTCTTTTTATTTGAAATATTGCAATACGTTTGAGCGAATGAAATGCTACAATTTTTGCCTTTTGTATTATTTGCCTTTTTATATTAGAATTTTTTTAAGACTGTTTCTTCAAGGTTTCTGAATAACCTAGAACGACACCATAATCAACTTTATACAAACTTGTTTAATTTTCTTGCTACCGATTTTCCGGCACTTAAAGAGTTCGCAAGTCCATGCATTTCAAAATACAATCAGGTAATTTTTTTTGAGCAGAGTGAAATTCCTACTCAAACCATCCAATTAGATTAAATTCATCACAATTCTACTACTGTTAGATGCTCGCTCCATTGAAGCCTTTTGGCTCTGACCAGCGATTTTTCACATTATCTACTGAATTAACTAACTAATTTCTCGATTCATAAACTATGAAATGAAAACAAGTATTTTTTATATTTCTTTTTTTTATTATTCTGCTTCGCCAGCGCTACAGTTCCGAATGATTCAGGTCTTAATTAGAAGATTATTCCTGCTGCTTTTTGGCTAAGTTTTTCCAGATCGTCATCTTAATAATTTCCAAGTCTTTTTTCGGGCAGTCACTCTACCGAAATTGTTTGTTTCTTCTCTTCAGACTACCAAATGACTTAGCCAGAAAGAAAACAACTTTTTAGTGGTTCGATTATCATTCAATCTTATTATTAATGCCATTTAATCTTCTATATTTTTATAAATTTAATAATATTTGGACAACTAGATCCCCTGAATGGATTTTGTAATGACACGAGCGTGTTATACTTCTTAAAAAAGACCCGGAAATAAAACAAAGCACAACACTCAGACTTTCCTTAAAATTATATATTCAAAATCAAAGTAAAAGCATTCTTCTACCTCTGCTACACAAGCTTCTCTGTTCATGCCATATAACAAAAACAAGTACTCTCAACAGTTGCGGCAATATCGCCAATCGTTTCCGCAGGTGTCGCCATTGGCTGCCAAACATCATATATTTTGCTCAAAATTTGACAGAAATCTGCACATTTGATATAAAGACCATACCATAAACCGAATTTCATCCACCTAGTTTCAAGCGTTTTGAGTTCTTATGTTCTCACCACTATGCCACAGACAGATAGACAGGCATTTTTTTCACCCAGAGACGTCTAAAACATGGAGACTGATCAAATTCCTGAGTTTGAACGTTTTGAAAATTACAATACTTTTTTTATACTTCCTACACGAGAAAATAAAAGTGTATTGTTTGGGAGATTTGAAATGTAATATTTCTTTCAAATTTCGTGTTCAAATTTATTTGCCGATTGCAATACCATCATATACGAGTAAGTAAATATCCAGAGCAGTTCATCTCTATATATTTTTCTCACTGATTGCTATAAATATTTTAAAACGAGGGAAACTTACTTTAAAAAAGAATTAAACGGAAATTTAAACCTTTTTCTCCATACATATTTATATGATAATGGGTCAGATTTACTTCGTTGGACTTTATCTATGAAAATATGCCCTTAATTACTACAAAAATAATATTCACACAAGATAAAACTTTGTCATTAAAATGCACATGCAAATTAAAAGAATAATTTTTAAAAAAAGAAATTTTTTCTGTAAAATATATACTTAAAAACTTTATATAATCAAAAGAACATTTTGCAGAGGTAGAATCTATCTATAAATAACTGAGTTTTTGAAACCGAATATCTTGGTAATAATGGCGTCTGAGTGGTAATATGCCTTGAATTCATTAAAAAAAAGACATAATTTTCGTTAATCAATACCCTTGAAATTTTCTGGCGACAACATCATCATTTGGCCATCATTAATATCCTCTCAACGCTGAATAATTATCGATTCATTAATGGTGTCGTAATTTATGTGCGCAATTTATACTCAGTGTTCTAAGAACCTGAAAGGTGCTGCGATAATACCTACCTGGAAAACTGCGCGAGTGGTCTCCCCAAAATTTTCTCACATATTCTCTAGTAAACTCGTCATGCCAGAGAATACCTTACATGACTTTGGCTATGTATACATACGGAATATTAACTCGGCAGGAATTCAGCATTTTTACAGAATCTATTGTATCACCATTGATAAGGGTTTTGGCGTTTAATCCGTGGCTTGCTGTTAATAATATCCAAAGATTAAATTTGTGCTCTAGACACGTTTTTCTCAACCGATTGAAACAAAAAATCTGTCAGAAACTTGCACTTGTAGTCGCAAAATTCCATACCAAATTTGATATAGTTAAGTCATTGCATTTTTGAGTTATCACGTTTACAAGTTTCTGAAAATATAGACCAACAGACTTTGAGCCCTTTGTTGTATATGGCTGAAAAGTTGGTAGCTGACTACACTATAGAAATTTATACACCGAATTTTATCAATCTAGCTCTCATCCTTTTTGTAACTATCGTGTAAACTTAAGACACTCCCATTGCGAAGCCGTGGCCTTACTACTTGGCCACCGCGGCTCTCCGCTTGCTCGGCTTTTCGAATATAAAAATTTTGTCACACGGCGAAATATCATCCGCACTTTCCATCAGCAATTTTCCGTTTCTACCCTCAGAACAGCTCAAGCAAATTTTTTGTAATCGACAACTTTTCTAAACAGCTTGAAAATGCCGACGATAGTAACGGAAATATTGTCCGTAAACGAAATTCAACCAATCATGTGAAACTTTGATGTGACGTCATTTTCGTTGTCGTTTGCTGACCGAAAGTGCCGACGATATTTCGCCGTGTGATAAGGCCATTATATTCAAAAACCTGAACTGGCGGAAAGCCGCGGTGGCCAAGTGGTAAGCTCACGGCTTCACAATAGGAGGGTTTCAGGTTCGAGACCCGATTCCACCGAAAAACCGTCGTGTATGCGGATTTGGTGCACATTAAATCCATCGACACCAAACTCCTCCAGCAAGTAAGGCGTGGAATTTTTGAAAGGGGGTTGCTAGCTCAAATGTAGCGGTACAAGATCACGAGTTCCGTCCCAAAATTGCTTTAAATCTGTTTTAAAACGAGACGTTGATATAACTAAACTAAACCGAACAAACGGACTTCTTTTAAGCAGATTTTGCTCATAATTTGATAAAAATCTTCAAATTTTGTATAATGACCTTGTATCAAATTTCAACTGTCCAACTCAAAGTATTTTTTAGTTGTCTTTGTCATGGACCACCATACAGATAGGCGTTTTTTCAAAAATTTGTTTTTAGTTCTCTGAGGGCATTCTAAAACGTGAAAAGAGGCCTCGGTGGCCCGGTGGTAAGGTCTCGGCTTCGGAACAAGAGAGTTGCAGGTTCGAGGCCCGATTCCACTGAAGAACTGCCATGTAAGTGGGTCTGGCGCACGTTAAATCCGTCGGGGCCAAACGTCCTTCCATTGGTGTGGTGTGTAAGTTTGGAGAGGGGATTTCCAGCTGAGGTGTCGTTCTCATCATCAGATCGTGGTTCAAAATGACAAAGTCTTTCCCAAAGTATCCTTAGTGTTGCTTCAAAACGGGACGTTAATATAACTAAAACGTGAGAATTCGTTAAAATCTCGAGGTCGAATTTTTTGGCGATTACTTTCTCTATGCTACATACACGAGAAAGCAAAAAGGCACGAAGATGTTTTAATTCTTCTCAAATACTTATCCATCACAATTAAATACGTAGACATTTATATGCGCCTCTCAAGTGATTTCCAGAATATAAAAATTTCTAGATTTATCAGACCAAGTTGTTCATCTTCTGGTCCTTCAAAAGGTTAACACTTCTTTCTCTACATCATAATTTCGACTCTCAGAGGCCTCTAATTTTCTAGTTATAAATTTTTTGAATGTGATCACCGAGATATTTTATTCTCAGTTTTCACAGCATTTATTTCGTCCTCTTTGTGACCTCATCTTTTAAATAAATCGTGCTTTAGTCTTGGAATATCTTCTTGATTCCAGCTTTCTTAACAACCTATTATCGCCATAAATTCTCACTAATAACACATTTTAAAATCCATCTCAATCTATTTCAAGCGAGTGATCTCTTCCCGGCAAAACAATTAATCACCACGCATCGCATTATTTCTCTGTCTGCGATGGCATCAGTTGTCCAACATCAATATCCGTTCAGCGCCGTTTGATAGCTGAAGAAGTTGTTAACCTCAGAGTGGTATGATTTATACTCGGCATGCATATGAGGCTAAAAGTAAAGGGGACCTTTGGCCCCCGCGAAAAGAAGGGGGGGAGGGGCACTTGTTGCATTAATTTAAGAAGAACAGAGGAGAACAAAACAAAAGTAAGTGGCTGGAACACGTGTGGCCCGAGAAAGAGAAGCGAAGGACAGAGTATTTTTTGCTTTTGTTGTTGGCAGCGGCAGTGGAAGTCTTTGTTTTGATATTTTTTTCGTTTGAGCGGGCTTTATCCCCGTAAAAGAATCCATCAAAGTGGCAAGTGATTGGCATTGGAGAGAGGCGTGAATGACTTCCACATTGGGGATGCAGCGGAGTCATGTGGCGAGAAAAATAAAAATAAAAAAAAGAGAAAAGGATTAGGGGAGAGGAAAGTCAGCGGGTCAAGAAGTGGATTTGTGCCTCTTTCCGAGAACAATGCAAGAAGGCAAGGCGAGATTTGTTAATGGACAAAGAATATTTTGGAACATTTTTTGGTTTATTGAATTTCGTATCTGATGGGGGTATTCATCTTTCTGAAATTTAATTTACTTTCTAGCATTGCATTGTGGGTCAAATTTTTTTAAAAAAATTTTAATACAATGCTGCAAATCGTTGACAGCTACTACTCTATTGAAAGAAGAAATGAAACAATGAATTCCGTAATTGAATTTTTTATTTTATTTTGTAAAGGTATTTAAAAAGAAATTAGTAGGAGAGTGGTTGACTCAAGTTTAAAGCGGTGACTAAAAGTTGTTTGACCTTATTTAATAATTTAAAAAGAAATCACTTCCGTTTTTACACATAGAAATAAAAATCTGACAAAAATTTTGTCGGGTTATTATTTCAAAAAATTTGAATAATAATAAGTGGTGTTGTAGCATTACACAAGTTATAATAATTATATATATAACTTAAGCGTATATAACTTGACTAAGCGTGTATAACTTAACTAAGTTATACAATTATAACTTAAGTTAAAATAAGTTATAACAGTTCCAGTTTGGAACCTGGAATGATCGATTTCAGGAATCGTAGATGATCATTCTAGAAATCGATTATCACATGACTTTGTTAAATCCATCTTTTTATCGCATTTTCCTCCCTAACCGTAGATTATTAAGCACTCGAATAGACTTACTAAAACTTACATGTTTTGCGAGTTTAATTACGTTGCAATTACATCACCTTACTAATAATTAGTATCTTCAATACTAATAAAATGAGTTATTCGCATGTCAATCAGCACTGTGAGCCCTTATTATACTTCGAGATTTACTGTAACAGTTGAACATTTGTCAAAAAACTTCAGAAAATAATCCCACTGAGTTCAAATTACCTTACATATAGTTAGTACCTTGATAACCAATAAAAGGATTTATCCACAGTGATAAACTTAGCAGAATATTTATTACATTTCGAGATTTGTTGTAATTTTTGTCTTATAATCAAGAGTTTATATCAATACTATAATACCTTATTGTATTTTTGTCTTCCCCCCCCCCCGAATAATAAATATTGGAAAAACCTATAGAACGTCCGAGTGATAGTGCAGCAAGCAAAATCAGAATTTGCGCCTTCTGTTCATTTAGGATTGACGGGACGTACTTCTTTCGGGAAGGGTTGTACCGTGGCCGATGATGGCCCTTAGGACTCAATCATAGTTCCCGCAAGTGGCCGGTCAGTCTAGGATGGTTAATCCGTGTGCCTTAGAGGCGGGTCGGAGGTCAGTGATATGACTTCTATTAATTTAGGAAGCAATGATAAAAGTAATTTGCAACAAGGTTGTTTGTGGAAAGTACACTTTCAAAATCTGGCAGAAGGGAAGCCCCTTCGGAAAAAATTTTTTGCTCTTTTCAATTTATTATTATTATTATTATTATTTTCTGGTATATGATGCATAATGAGAAAGAATAGTTATTGTTGAAAAAGTTGAATGAGAGATTTTGAAGAATTTTCATACTTGAGATTCTTTTGAGTTCGAAAAACATTTTTGGGATTATATCTGTCTGCGAGAGCCATAACTCAAAAATCCTTCGAGCTAGATGAATGAAATCTGGTGTCTAGTTTTAACGTCACATTTGTAAAATTTTGAACTAAATCCCTGTTTATCTCTCTTAAATATCCTAGTTTTTTTTTTTTGTTTTTTTTTTAAATTAATCTCTTCATAAACACGTTTTAGCTAACAGATATAAGAAGAGGAAATAAAAAAAAACATTTAATTTCAAGTCATTATCTAAAGACTGGTTTCAATTATTGTGTATAAAAAGTAAAAAATAGTTTTTAAATTTTTTAAAAAAAATAACATTTTAGCTCTTTTAAAACAAAATTTAAACCCTCTACTGTAATACTGTATAAGGTCTTCATTCTTATGAGAGGTGATTTGTGAATCAGTCAATCATTTAAAGAAAAAAATATATATATGAATTAATTTATTTGTGAATTCGAAAGTAAAACCCAAGTATCACTAACCAAGCATACATTATTTTAATTTCAATAAATTCGAATGCTATTAATTCATTATTTAAATGACACAATTAAATTACTCTGATATTAATGCTTAATATAGTACTATCTGAAAATATCAAGTAGCAAGTTTTCTAGGCTGTTAGCTAATTTCTCTGTATGATAACGGCTGATTTCTAACTAAGGTTGCCTTGGGGCTGCTGAATCGAAAGGGGGCATAGACACATCCATTACGAAAATGTTATAAATCAAGTTGCCGAATAAATGAATTTGTAAACTGCGGGAGTGACTTCAATCAAACTTTCACACATACTCTCTTATAAAAGTGTCCCTTCCCTCAGTTAAAATTATGGACCTTTAGTGAAGCAGCGAATGCCTTGCAAGACAATGACAACAAATAGTAGTAAAATATTGAGCATGGACAAAAATTTTACATTTTTACTGAATATTGAATAATATAACGTAATCTTTAGCAATTAATTCCTGGCATGAGGTTAATAGTATTACTTGGAACTGGACATCTCAAAGCGTTTTTGAGTTATCGTGTTCACAGATAGATGATGTCCTGTCTGTGTTAACACACGGAAATGTAAAGACTCTTGAGCACCCGATGACAGAAGTCTGATTTCCAGCTCAAATGAAGATGAGACACACACATTCGTTTACACAACCCCTTTTTACGCTGAAGGGGGAGACTGATTCCCATATCACATAGATATAATCAATGGCGAATTTCTGCACAGGTGGCTGAGACGATCGCCTCGTGTCTCCAGGCTTATAGGGGGTCTCAAAATCTACTTGGATGTGTATCATAGTGCTAAACCGAAGGTAAATTTAACTGTTCAAATCTTCCCTATGGTATGATTCACAGAATTTTAGAATTTTACTTTTTCTCTTAAGAACAAATGTTCATTCCTCAATAAAAGTGTTAATGAAAAAGTTGAGTGTTAAGTAAAATTCTTGCGAAATAAAAACACTAAGTCAGTAAATTCTTTTCTTAAACTTGACAAGTTCAGAATACCTTCTTATTAACCGCCCTCTTCCCTATTTCTACGCTATAGCATATTTACCAAAGTTTGGATAAATAATGCTGTTATTAAAATTGAACTATTTACTTGAAATCATGAAGAATGAAAATCGCTAAAGAACTCAATAACTGTTGCTTTAAATGATATGTGTATAGTAAAATATAGGATTCTATTGATGTAGAAACAATAAAAAAAGTTGCTTAGTATAAAAAAATGGGTCGATAAAAAGCATAATACCTGTACAAATAAAAAGTATATAAAAGCTATAAATGAGTTAGGAATTGTCTTTCAATACATAACTATATCATTAAAAAAATCTTAAGATAAAGTTAAAACTGGAATAAGTTTATCTTGCTACATTTTTGTCAACAATAGAGTTTACCGTGATGGGGTCCAGTTTTATATTATTTTAATAGAAAGCTTTGAAAAGATGTATTGTTTTATATTTTTTTTTAAAATGTTCGATTCTGTATATACATATATTTCGATTGTTCTTAAATTAGGTTTTAATTTTTTGCTTAAAATCATTTTAAATTTAAAATAGATTTTTTTTAATATGACAAAAATTTAAATACACCCTTCTCAAAAGGACGCGTAATTAAATGTTGAGTCGCATTATCAGAATTTTTAACAGAAATTTGCTAACACAAATAATTAAGATCAATAAAAATGATCAAGTTTAGGGAGTTAGAGATAGAAAAAAAAAGTCACCGAAGATGCATTGCCTAAAGACTCCTAGAAGAATTTGTTTGAAACTGGTCCAGTTTAATACGCTTGTAAATTATTATTAACAAAAAAGACATAATTCAGAGTAAAAAAAAATTTTAATTTACTTTAGTTATATTAACGTCCCATTTTAAAGCCACACTAGGGCTATTTTGGGACGGACCTCGTTAATTTGAACCGCGATTAGATGACGAAGACGATGCATGAGCTGGCAATCCCCTCTCTACACCACGCCACACCAGCGGGAGGGGGTTTGGCCTGATAGATTTAACGTGCAAGAGACCCCCTCACACGACGGTTCATCGGTGGGACCGAGTCACGAACCTGAAACCCTCCGATTTCGAAGCCGAGACCATACCACCTGGCCACGGCGGCCACTCTTAAAGAGAATGTCCCTAAAAAACTGTTTCATGTACTACCAAATAAATGTATTACCTCCCCCATCCACCCCTACTGTAAAAATTGTGGATCTTGGGTAAGGCTCTGAAACCCAGAATGCTTGGATTTTTAATTTTAGAATTCCACGCATGTAAGTTTTGAGATACATAGTAAAGCTTAGAAAAAAATATGCCTATTACTGTGGTTTGAAGCCTATATACTCTTTCACCCCATACAATTAACTTACACTGGTACAAAAGGATTCCCCGGCAGCTGTTTTTGGTGATGCTGCATGTTCAAGCATCAGAACTTGTAAGATTAAGCGGTAATTTAAAAACCGAAAATGCAGTGCTGCCACCGTTAAGCAAAATTTTAACAATGCCCGCGGAAGTTACAGCAAGAGCTATATTGCGGCTTTTGTGGAGTTGGGTAACGTAATTGCCTAACTTTCCTACACGAGTTAGAGTAACGCAATGCCGATTAGAAATTTTTTATTTCCTTTTTTTGTTTTATTTTAATTTAAAAGTACTTCAGAATGAATCCGAAAGATCGATTCATTAACACCGTTTGATTTTAAATACATCAAACACTAAGAAAATAAACAGAACCTTTTGAAATAATCGGTCGAAACCAAAAAAAGTTGTCTATGCTCTATTCCTGACTATAATCTATCTTTGAGCTAAATTTCATCCCATTCCGTTCAGCTGATCTTTCGTGATTGACGGACAAACATCCATCCATCCAAACTTTAACATCACATTATAAAGTAGTGTGTGTATGTGTATGCGTTTTGGGCACCTGTTTTTTCAATCAGTTGAAATCAAAAATTAACGCAGAACTACAAATTTAATGACCATGATCGTAAACAGTCTCCCGTTAACAAGTTTAGTTTCAATATTTGTTACCGTAGATACTACTACTATATACGAAATTTCACCTCTCTAGCTTTGGAAGTGACGAGGTAAGGCTTCCTAAGCATACGGAAGAAAAAAAAAGACGACTTATTCACTGATTTTATACAAAATTCGTTACAAATTTATAAATTTGGTATCAAGACCACATTCTGCATTTCATCCATCTACATTTTTGAGTATTTATGTTACAGACCATCAAAAAGAAAAGCTGAAAGTTAAAAGAGTGTTTTCCGATTTCTCAAAATCTCTTAGTAAACTTCACTTAGATTACAATACTTTTTTGTATATTTCGTATATATTAAGTACAAACTAATTTTCTCAATCAGTGAAGTCTGGAAACTCTCCAGTTTCTGGAGATTCTGCCAAATGGCGAGCTCGAACTTTTTGAAGATTATCATGAAAAATTACAATTTGTAATAAACAATTTTTAAAATTAACTTCCTTCGTATGCGAGTAAGGATAATTAGTTGCCGCTGTAGGTATGAATAGAAATAACATTTCTGACAAAAATTTCGATGTCAATATCTTATATGATAAATTTATATCTAAGCAGCTGAACTCATAATTCAAAAATATTTTCAAAAATTTTTCATACATATCTAGATTTTCGAAGTTGTGGAGGATAAATAACTGATTAAACAAATTTCGCCTGTTTTTTTTCTCCGAATTTTATTAGCTTCTCGGAGATAAGACGGTTTCTATTGTTTGTTCTTATCACAGCTGGCAAGCAGAGTGAATCGATAGCAATGCATGCTGCGTGCAGTCAGAATGGCCGAGCGGTCTAAGGCGCCAGATTTAAGCTCTGGTTCTCGAAAGAGAGCGTGGGTTCGAACCCCACTTCTGACAAGCGGGTATGCTTTTTGAAAGGGGTCGATATAACTATAATTAGTTTAGTTTAATATAATCGACAATTGCTAATGCTAAGAACTTCGTAACAAGTGTTTATTAATTCTAAAATGACATATATCTATTTGTAAATTCATTAAATCACAATTCTTTCTTAATCATTTTCTGAGTAAATTACATTGATGCTTTTGGTCTAGCTAAATAAATTAGCAAATATGTAATTACCACATGTATGTAAAAAATACATTTTATACATGAAAGCAATATTCAAGATTATTTTTAAAAATTTAATGCAAAATTTTTTCGTTAATCAGTGTAATCACTTCTCACTGTGAATTTTTGAGTGAAAATTAATTAATTAAATTTTTAGAGATCATTATTTTTTTCTTTCTTTCAAAATGCTAAACATATTACAAAACTAGGATTATCAAGATAAAAACATTATTTAATTTGTTTAAGGATTTCAAAAAGAGCGTTTCTTAAAATAATTTAAGTTTATTCAAAAAAATTTTTAATTGCCGTTTTTCTAAAAATTATTTATAGGTTATAGGTTTATATAGGTTATGTTTTTATAGGTTTGAATGATTAATATGTTCCTTTATTTCTAGCAAATAAACTAGAAACTGCGTAAAACATTATATGCATCGGTGCAACCTTCATAATTATTAAAATTTAATAATTTTTTCCGCCATTTTCAGATTAATACAAAATAATATTCTTTCAAACAACATAAGATTCTTTTAGACATCTACATCTTCTTATACTGTTCGATAGGGCCGCGATGGGTAAGGTCTCGGCTTTTGAACCGGAGGGATTCAGGTTCGAGACTCGATTTCACCGAAGAACCGTCGTGTGAGGGGGTCTCTTGCACGTTAAATCTGTCAGGCCAAACGTCCTCCCACTGGTGTGGCGTTGTGTAGAGAGGGGGGTGCCAGTTCAGGTGTCGTCCTCGTCATCTGACCGTGGTTCAAAATGACGAGGTCCGTCCCAAAATAGCCCTCGTGTTGCTTTAAACGGAACGCTAATATAACTAAACTAAACTAAACTATACTATTCAATAACGGATTGTAAAACCCTCCTCCGAGCTTTTCCGCATGCATTAGGATAGGTTTAATTCTTCGAAATAGAGGTGGAAGGAAAAATGAAAGGAGATATTTACATTTGCTAGTATCTAATGTGGGAAATCCAAGGTAAAAGGGAATACCAGAAATTTTATGTGTTTATATTTTCCGCCCACAGATTCAAAAATCCTTCCCTCTTTTGCGCATGCATTAGGATATGTTTAAATTTACAACATGCGGATTTGGAAGAAAGATGAAAAAAGACGCGCACATCCTTTCGGCTCTTATCTCTTAGTGAGTTAGAATCGTCAAAAAGTGGTCGTGTCAGGATTCTGACACAAATTGAACGAATTCAGCTGGTTACTGAAAACTTTTACTTGGTTACTGAAAGCTCAGTATTTTTCAATGCAGCAGTTGAAATGTATTGGATTGCGAGCGTCAACAGATATCAGCTGAGTGGATTGTACTCAGTCGCAGCCGTGGTCAGAATGGCCGAGCGGTCTAAGGCGCCAGATTTAAGCTCTGGTTCTCGAAAGAGAGCGTGGGTTCGAACCCCACTTCTGACATTTGGAAACACTTCTTTTAAAAAGGTTAAATACAAATCAACATGATCGAGTTTAATTTTTGCTCGCAGTTTTAATTCGCGTCTCGTTTTCCCAAACGCGGGAAACAGTGATAAGACACAAAACTGATTTCGTCTGCCTTTTAGAATTGTATCAACTCTTCGATGATAGTTGCGTGGGCTGAACAGGCGTCAGGGACTTTTACCTGTTGTCAGAATGGCCGAACGGTCCAAAGGACCGGTTACGGGACCGGATAAACTTCAGACGAGCCACACGTCCCCACTTCAGGCCCCTCTTGCGGTTTACTGGACTAATTTGAAGCCTGTTGACTCTACCGACAATTTGTCAGTAAAATCAAGAGGGCCCTAAAGGGGTAATACGTGGCTCATCTTAACTCAGCTTAAGGAGCCAGATAGCTATGATTCTCGAAAGAGAGAGTGGGTTCGAACCACAATTCGGAAGAATTTCTTTTTATAATATTTTTTAATGAAGAAGAGAAGAAGAACTCATTTCTTTAAAAGTAAATATTTCAAGAACCCTGTATGTGATTCTACCCCCACTGAAATTGAAAAATGAATCGGTTTTCTCTCATTATTTCTTTGAACATATTTCTTAAATCGTTTTAGTTACGCTATTAATTGATTTTCATTTTATTACTCATAGATACAAACTTAAATGTATAGGTCATCTTTAGAATTTTTAGAATCAATTACAATAAGGCAAATGTACTAACAATATTTTTTTTTAAAAAGATATTAAATGTTTAAACTTTTCTACTAAAATTCTAAATCTAAAATATATAATTATATAAATAAAAAAAAAAAATAACGAAATATTTTGGTCTGGCAATTTCATATTTAAAAAAAATCTTAGGGTGTCAGAAGAAAAGGAAGATTCAGAAAAATGCCCCCGATAGTTTTATTAGCTTAATATATATATCTTCTCTCAGAATTTGGTGCAGTAAAGTATTGGAAAGCCATTAAAAATCCTTTGACAGCAGATTGATTTAGGTTTGTAAAAATGAAGCGTTAGACGGCAGAACAACGTATTTATGAACAATATTTCAAAAATAATGAAAACCTGGTGGCCTCAGTTCGAAAATTTGGGAATTATCCCCATAGATAGCTTGATTTAACACCATTGGAATTTTCTTTCAGGGGCGATTTGGAGTCAAATATCTGTGCCAATAAGCTCTCAAGCATTGACGGAGAAAATGCAGTCTGCATCAATGAAACTATTTATGCAAAATAGTCATGGAAAATGTTGGCAGAATAGTTCTATGTGCTAGCAAAGCAGTGGAGGTCATTTGCCCCATTCCATACATACCCTATCTTGCGCACTTTATGATTCAATAAAAATATAACTTTTATAAGAAAAAACTGTGTTTTTCATTTATTTCAAAGCTTGCTGTAACACGTTGTTGTATCGTGTAACGCTTCATTGTTACTAATCCTAAACTATCAGCTATCAAATGTTTTTTTTTTAAAATAGAATTGCCAACAATTTATTGTATGAATGATGACAAATTCAAAGTCTTGCGTTAATTTTGGGACGCCCTTTATCTCTGTTGATGCCTTACAGTTATTTAAGAAAAACATCACACACATAACAAAAACACTGAAAACACAGCAAAAGTTATTTTTTATCATGCCATATCATAACTGGCTCGCTAAACATTAAGTCCACATGAATTCAACAAAATTCTTTAAACAAATAATCATGCTTATCCATATTATTAACATGAGCATGTGGGATGAGCAAAGAAAAAAAAATTGATCATAGTGCTCATGTTTTGCAGTCAGGAATTCCTTTAATCAGCCAGCGCCAATGGAAGAATACGGAAGATATACAACCCTTGCAGTCAGGGATTCCTTTAATCAGAATGCCAGTGGAAGAATACGGAAGACATTGAACCGATCCCACAGAGTTCTATGGAATTATGGCGTTGGCTTTGATTTATTATCTACAGAGGAATATCAGTCATTTGAAATCGATGAAGATAGATTTGGAAATATGTTATTATGAGGGGGAGGGCATATCATGAAGCCGAGTGGTTATGGTGAAACCACAAGAAGAGGAAGATTTCTTTACGAGTTCGCACGATCCTTCGGTACAGGTCACTAAAGAAATAGAAGCCATTGTGAATATACTACCTTAGGTGAATATAGAAAGCCAGGATTGCTGTGTAGCTCGGTGAATTTTTTTCTCCCCAATTTACACTAATAAAAAAAATCCTAGCAGAAATACTGATGGTTCTGTTACTACAATTTTTCGGAATGCTTTGGGGGATAATTCTATGTTGCTGACATGATTTTACAGCAAGCTGGCTTAAGGTATCCGACTACTATTTTACTGGTTATTGGCAATTTTTTTAATTATTATTTCTTATAGTTCAGACTTTCCTTTTTCAGAATTATTTATCTTTTCTAGAAAAGGAAGGCCTGACCTATCATCCAGGGTCACATTTTTTCAACAAAAATGTGTCTGTAACTTCAATTTTCTCGAAATTTAATTTTTATGAAAATTTTCCACCACTAACATAGTATCTCAAAAACTAAGAGAGGTATTTACATAAACATTCAGCTTGTGTCTTAAATAATATGGGCAATGAAATAAATCAAAAGTTTTATTGTTGATGAATTACTTTTTCATTTATAGGTGATTTTAGAAAAATTAAGTTGTAGATTTATGGAAAAAAATGCATATGTACACATATTTTTACCCATAATTTATTTGCATCCCCAAAATTTTCTTAGATGTTGGTTTATTTCATTCATCATTATATTCTATAACTTGCTTGTAACATACTTTTTTAAAGGGGCTTTAATAAAACTATTTTCCCAACTATTTTTATTTTTTTAATTAATTTTTTTAAATAAATCGTTTAGATATAACTTCATATCCAAGATTCCACCTAATTGTGTGATGTTAAAGTGGCTTTATTTCGTTTTAGTTCTGTTTATTGTGTCTATGGGCGTTTGTAATGGGGATAGCTTCATATATCCATCAAGTAAATCTGTTAAGTTTCATGACACTGTAATTTCGCTTTTTCATGTCTTGCAAATTATGCGGATATTAAACAGAGTTCCTCTTCCGTAACTTTCACCCAGGAAAAAAATAACACAATTAAATATTTGATGAAGCAGTAAAAGCGGTTTGAAATTCAGAGCAGCACTGTAATCTATTGATGGAAATTAACAAAAAACATTTTTAAAAAAGTGCCTCAATTCAACAAACATTTTAACGATTATTAATAAAAAATGAATATTTTTTTATATTTTAATAAGGTTAAAAGCTCATTTTTGTGCAATAATATTTCTGTTGTTACAATTTTGCCTAACTCCAAAATTCAGCTTAATTTTTAAAAGTGCTCTGCATTCTCCAAGATATGCAAGTGTCGGATTTGGTAGTTGTAATCATACGATCTGGCTTAGAGTGACAAGGCATACACATAACATTCATCTTAATGATTAATAAAGATATTTCATTCGTTTCTAGCTTACTATTAACAATGGAAAAGATTAAAAAAAAGATTAAATTAAACCTTATTAATTTAAATATTCCACGTGACTGCGATGGCAGTGGTTACCTAGGAAATAAAGGTGGAGTCTAAATAACATGACTTGGAAAATGTAAGAGTGATAATCTCTACAATCATTTTATATTTTTAAAGTCAATAGGCCAATAGTTGAAAAGTAAACAGGGCCCGATTCAGCATAATTAGGGTCCAGGGCAAAAATTTCTTCGGAGTCTCCTCTGCTTCACAACCATGCAAAGAATTTGTCTATGGTACTTTCCGATTTGGGCGCCTAAGGCCCGACTTAGCCTCATTAAGGCCGAGGGCCAAAATTTCTTCAGCGATCCCTCTGCTTCACAACTTTAGTAATGAAGAACCATGCATAGAATTTGTCTATGGTACTTTCCGATTTGGGAACCCTGGAGCAACGGCCCCATATCCCCTGCCTTACTCGGGCCCTGAAAGTAAGACAAGGAAGAAAAAGAGTGATGAAGCGAAGAATAAATATCAATTCTGGAAGTCCATTACATTATCACACTGTTATTTTCAAAAATTAACTTTCTGATTTAAAGTTGTAGCTCATCAATTTACATCCCTGCGAGGATACATCTATATGCGGTGAAGAATTCATAATTACAGGCGATAGCGGATTTCCGCACAGACGACGGAAGTGGTCGTCTAGTGTTTCCAGGTATATAGGGACTCAAAGATGTATGATCTACTTAAGGCCTTATCACACGGTGAAATTTCTCCACCACTTTTCCGTTTCTACCCTCAAAAACCGGCAAAACAAGTTTCATAATCGGCAACTTTTTCTAACCATCTAGAAAATGCCGTCAGAAATATTGTCTGCAAACGAAACTCAACCAATCATGTGAAACTTTGAAGTGACGTCACTTTCGCTGTCGTTTGCTGACGGTAAGTGCCGAAGATATTTTGCTGTATGATAAGGCCTTTAGATGTGTATCATAGTGCTAAACAGAAGGTAAATTCTATTGTTCAGGTCTCCTCTTTGGTATGATTCACAGAATTTTCCGCTTTTACTTTTTCTTTAAAGAAAAAGTTTCAATTCAATCGTTAAAAGTGTTAATGAAAATGTAGAGTGTTAAGTAAAATTCTTGTGGATTTAAAAAGTTGTGTCTGCAAATTCTTTCCTTAAATTTTAAAAGTTCAAAATATTTTCTCATCGTCCTCTCATTCCATTTCGCACTCTACCAGGGTTTGGATAGATAATTCTGATATTAAAATTGAACAATTACTTCGAAATCACGAGGAATGAGAATCCCTAAGGAACTGAATGACATTTGATTTAACTTTGATAAAACTACAATGGTTTGACAAATGGTATAAATCCAAAAAGGGAAGAGTAACTTTCTACTTTATTCCTAATCCGGAAATTAAAATAAGAAGATACCATCCACTTATAATCAAAATAATATCTGGACATGGGAGATTTCCTTCATATTTCCACAGATTTAGAAGAACGCAGGAAAATAAATGCATTTGTGGAGAAATGGGTACGGTTTACCACTATTTAATGGTATGTATGGAGATCTCAGAGTTAAGGAAGGACCTGAAGATTGTCAATAATGATTTAAGTACAGTACTGATGGTACCAGGTGATCTCAAAACCCTGAAGGATATGATGTCAAAGATTGACAGTTTCACTCCAACTGTTTGAGAGAGTACAGATGGAGAGAGAGACGGCTATTTTCTACCCAGAAAGAAATGTTAGTTTGACTGATCGGTCAATATAAGGTTGGACAACTCTTATTCAGCAGTCGACCACAACAAATCCTGTCGATACAAATCCTGTCAGTGGTGGCGGGGTGGTCGACTGTATGCAAGAAAAAGAAGAAGTTGCTTTAACTTATATGTACATAATAAAATACAAGATTCATTGGTATAGAAGCAATAAAAAAATGACTTGGTAAATAAAACGGGTTGATAAAAAGCATAATATTTGTACAAACAAAACAAAACAAAAAACTATAAATGCATTAGGAATCACCTTTCACTGCATAACGGTATCACAGAATAAATAATAAGATAAAGTTATTTCATCTTGCTACTTTTTTTTGTCAGCAATAGCGTGAAGGGCCTCTAAATATTTCAGCGCCTGTGGCCTCGTATTACCAAAAACCGCCACTGATTATATGAAAAATGACGAAATGAATATATATATGACGAAAGACTTAAAAAATATTAGCACATGCTCATTGAATTCGAATTTTGGGATTTTAAAATCATAACCTCGCTCCACAAAAAAAAAAAAAGAAAAAAAAAAAGATGGCATTTTATCAATTTCAGTTTTTTCATTTTCCATTCGGAAAACAAGAGCAAGTGTGACGCAATCTTACCAGTTTTCAAGTGACAGTTTTTTATTAGTAAAAGCAACGACTGGGACGCAAAATTCATTTATCTTTTCAAAATAACTTATTTCTTTTCTGTTTGTTCTTGTTATTTCTAATTTTAACTTTAGAATTAATTTCCTGATAATTTTGAAATTGCATTAGAATAATTGCATTCGTTAAATGCTAAAAGAATATCCTTCATTTAAAATGATCATTACATCTGCTTTGTTACCTGTCGGTTCCGTAGTGTAGTGGTTATCACGTTCGCTTTACACGCGAAAGGTCCCCGGTTCGATCCCGGGCGGAACCATGTAAACATGGGTGGTCGATTTTGGAACAAGAACACCAAATTACTTTATTAGAAGTAAATGCGAATTTTTTAAATTCAAAAATAAGTAAAAAAAAAAAAAAAAACTTTATGATTTTTTTTGTCTATGATAAAGTTTTACATTTTCCGATATTTTCTTCGCGACTTCTTTTTTAAACTTATTTGTTTTCATTTCATGGAAAGGAAATTACTTAATCATATAATTAAGAATATGTATTAAAAATAAAATTCTAAGTGCAAGTACATTTTTATACGCTTTGAGATTGGATATTTTTGGGTCGAAAATTTTGTGTTTATTTAGTTGAAGAATTCATACAGTTACTTATTCATTCAAAAACTTTTTTTTCCTACCAACAAAGCAAAATGCGCATGCCTCTTTTTTTTTTCCCCCTAATTACTTATGGTATTTGATTTCTTACTTCATATAAAACCCAAATAATCAGATCTTCAATTTTTTTTATCGGATGAATTCTTCAAGCTTTTTAATTTAATTTAAATTTATTTCAAAATCATATTTTTATCAAAGAAATTTTAATTATAACTACAATTACTAGAATAATAGGAAACAAAATTAGGGAAGTTATATGCGTTCCTTTTTCTGAAATTTTAATCATCAAATATTGAAAAAATATCGATATTTTTTAACGAAATAAGAAACACTTTTAATAAATAATTGAAAAAAAAATAGTAAAGTTGTATGTGACTCTCTTCAAAATTTTGATATTTTGCCAAAAAAGGTTTCTAACTAACAAATCGCCAAATCGATCGAAAAAAAAAAATAATATCCACATTAAATTTCAGTAAACGAATATTTTTTGTAACATTAATTGCAAATTAATTCTAAAATGGTTATTAGCAACCGACAAATAAAATTCTATTTAGAACTGAGCGGAATTTAATTTTAAAATTAAAGTTAAGTAAAATTAAACTTGAAATAGCTATAACGAATGATAAATATATATCAATGACATTTGATGCTAATACAGTTTTTTTTTCAAACATTAATTAAATTTAATTAATTAATATTTTTTTGATAATTAATAATCGTTATGTTAATTATTTAATAAAAATAATTAAAATAAAAATTTATTTGTTGACCAAAGTAGGAATTCAACTAAATTTCTTTCTTTCTTTTTTCTATTATTTGTTCGAACTGAATCTGTTTTCCGATGACATTTGCAACTGCTATTGTTTGTTCTTATCACAGCTGGCAAGCAGAGTGAATCGATAGCAATGCATGCTGCGTGCAGTCCGAATGGCCGAGCGGTCTAAGGCGCCAGATTTAAGCTCTGGTTCTCGAAAGAGAGCGTGGGTTCGAACCCCACTTCTAACAATGGAAAAATTCTTTTTCACTGCTTTCGGTACAAAATAAGCGCTAACGAAAAATACATAATTCTGATTTTTCTACTTATTATATTCTCTTAAAAATATTTGTTCATGTAGTCTCTCTCTCTATCTTTTTTGTATGTGTGTGTGTAAATTATGATAATTGGATTGTATTCTGAAAGTTTTCGCAATATAATAAAGAGAAACAAGAAATATCCGATTCTACTTTTCCATGCATTTTTTTTTCTTTACTTTTTTCTCTTTTGTTTTTAAAACAATTTTAATATTTATATTGAATATTTTTTTGTCTTATAAAACTAGTTAGTTTTTTATCTGAATGAATACATTTATAAATTGAAATCTCAAATGCAGTTTTACTGATAAATTCAATAGCGACAGACAGATAACTTAACCAAAAACTTGAGCTTTAAAAAAAAGGATTAAATTAAAAAATATAGGGCCGTCTCATCCAATATGCCAATTTAGTTTATATATATATATATATGTATATATATATA
>JAPMOQ010029821.1:35288-64226 GCA_026543055.1 Argiope trifasciata
TAAGGATTTACCATACTGATTTAACAATTATTCCGAATCGAAATATAATATAATTTCAATACCTTATTTACAGAATATTATTAGAAAATATAGATAAAATCAAAGTTATGAGTTTTCTAAAATGGGAGCCGTAAGAACGTTAGAAAATTTAAAAAATCAATTGTGTATGCATTTATATATTATCTAAGTAAAATTGATTTATTTGAATATTTCTTTTATTTTCTGTATTAAAATGCATCGTAATTTTTTGCAATGATTAAGATAAAATTTTAAAAAGGTTAGTAAACATATGAAGTAATTATGAATTTTTTATCGTATGAGCACGTGATTAAGTTTGGTATGAAATTTTTGAAAAAAAAAAAGATTGAAAACAATGTATATGAAATTAGAATATGCCGAGAAGAAAAGTTTTTTTTTATTGGAAAAAAAGTGCTTTAAAAAAATTAAAAAGAGGCATAAAACAAAACTCTTTCAGTTAAGAGATTGATCAATTGATCTGCTTGAAATTGAGCAGATGTTTAAATAATATATTATCTAGTTCCTGAACTGAAAAATAAGTTACAATTATATACATTTTAAAAATATTAGGGTTCGAACTGATAAATATCGCAGAATTTTCAATTTTGCTTCCCATTGTAAATTACTAAAAAAAACTATAAAATGTTTCTAAATCAATATTTGAAGTAGTCTCTAGTTCAGGAATTGCAAAACATATTTTAAGAAATTATATAAAAATTGAACTAAAAATTGCGTTTGGACTTTTAATTTGAATTTTTTTAAAGAAAATTCTATCAAAGATTAGACTTTGGGAAAATAGTATAGATGCGAGGAGTAAAATCATTGTAATTACCTCCCCCCAAAAAATTCTAATGGTTTAATAAAGAAATCAGTTCAACCATTAAGAATGTTTAGTGAAAAAAAATCATAATTTCGCAAAAATTGACATTTTAATGTAGTTATCTAACTTATCTTATATATTGCGTATATCATTAAATTTTTATATTAAATAAATTTATGGAATAGAACTAAAAGCAAACGTCTTGTTTTTATAATTATTGAAATGTGTACATTCAGTAACTGCGCACGTTTCATCATAAGCTTAAATTGTGAAAAGCCGATTATTTTTAAAACGATAACTAAAAAAACAGTTCATTTTTTTTAGACTAACAAAATATTTAACATTACCTTGCTCATTTAACACACTGACAACCGGCGACCTTAGAGACATTTAAAGCCTGAGCGCCGCCAATATATTGGCCGTTTAAGTCCCAAACTCTGGCCTTATTCGCTTATTTCTGATCATTGAATAGCCAAATATATATATATAAACATTATATACTTTCGTAACATAGAACATTTTATTTGCACATTCGTCATACATTTTAACGGTAATTAAAAATAGAAACAAAATCGAAATTTTTAATTTATACTTATAGAAAAAAGAAATAGTTTCTACAACAGCAGGCCTATTCGCGGGGGCGACGCTCAAGTGACACACTCAGAAACCCGCGTTTTCGCGGGGCTGGCTGTCAATGTGTTAAGATATAGAGAATAAAAAAAACCGCTTTCACATGTCAGAAGTGGTGTTCGAACCCACGCTCTCTTTCGAGAACCAGAGCTTAAATCTGGCGCCTTAGACCGCTCGGCCATTCTGACTACGTTCAAGGTAGCATCCTATCAGCTGCCAAACAATGAGCCAGTGGGAATTAACGGGTGAAAAGTAATACATATTACAAAACTGAGTCGTATTATTTTTAAGAGTGATGTTTGAATGAATTATGGTCAGATAATGCGTGTTGTGACTAAGATTCTTAAAAAAAATGACCACTCTGATTTTGAATAATTTGGCCTCCAGTTTAAAACTAAATTCTTAATTTTAATTTTTTAAAGCACTTAAATTAAAAAATCTTTATCCCAATGCCTTATTTTCATAATTATTTTTAATTTAATATGTATATACTCAGAGACTGCGCACTTTTCTGAAAAAACTTACATTTTGAAAAGCCGTCTATTTTTAAAATCGTAACTCAGTAATCAATGAGTCGATGACTTTTTTTCAGTTATTCAGATATTCGCATTCACTGTTAGCGTTTTAACGGAAGGTCAAATTATGTTCAAATAAGAGTGCACATTTAAAAAAAAAAAAAAAGCTTAGACGAAATAAACATTATTTTACAATAATTCACATAAGCATCGTTCTTTACAATAATGTAATTTGTCGGTTGTATAATATATACTAATGTTCAGTTATTTACGTTCTGCGCTCATAATTTGCGGTTGACACATGATAGGATACAACCTTGAACGTAGTCAGAATGGCCGAGCGGTCTGAGGCGCCAGATTTAAGCTCTGGTTCTCGAAAGAGAGCGTGGGTTCGAACCCCACTTCTGGCAATCATGCGCACTTATTTTAAATATTAAATACGGAGCCACATGAGCAACGAAAAACTAGATTCGCAATTCGAAGTTAGTTGAAGATTCTTGATGCCAAGTTGAAAATTTCTGCAGTCGCTCAAATAAGCAAAAAAATATTTTTTAATAGAAAATGATTCTTTTCTCCTTTCTACCAGGCTATAATGGAGTTCAATAAATAATAGAATTGCTGAAGTTCGCCTGCGAAATTTTTCGGACGGAATCTGCTTATCGAAGATATTTGCTGCTTCTGCTGTTTACCATATCACAGCTGATGCATAAACAGTTCAGATTATAAAGAACAGTGATTGTGGTCAGAATGGCCGAGCGGTCTAAGGCGCCAGATTTAAGTTCTGGTTCTCGAAAGAGAGCGTGGGTTCGAACCCCACTTCTGACAAGAGTTTTTTTTTTCTTTTTCCTTTCCTGATCCAAAATAAGCCTAAGCAGGAAATATATGATTGAAGCTTTTCAACATATATTTTTATATATATAAAATATATACTGGAATTCAATCTTTTTTTCTGGATAAATTACGTTAACCGATTACATTTTAACAATTTCAAAAGAAACAACAAATATACAATTCTGACTTTAAAATGTATTTTTCTTTTCAAAAATATGATTATTAAACCTCTCATTTCTTCTTTGTTTATTATTTCAATATTTCTGTTGAATATTTATTTTTTATCTAAAAAAGTTAATCAATTTCTTACTTAGATGAATTGTAAGTAAATTTCAAGCAAGAAATGTGAATGAAATTCATGAAATTTAATTCTTAGTCCCGATATTAAAATTATCGACTTTAAACCAAATCTGTCTACTGAAAGAGGGTCGATGGGCTGGCAAATTTTTTTAACGCATGCTCGATGTTCTTCTTTACTATAGCATGAAACCAGACGCAAATGAAAAATTATTTTCTTGAGGCATTACATAATCCATTCTTCCATTGCATATTCAGAGGAATGCAGGTAACTTCTTCCTTAACTCTCGGATTTCAATTACGTTAGAAAAGATAACTGAAGAGATAAGATATTGAAAAAAAATTTGAGATATTGTATTAGATTTAGAAGAATTTCAGTTGCAGAAAAAATGATATTGCTGCTGAGATCGATGTAGGGAAAAATGTAAAATATTTCCTACTGATAATCGAGCTGCGAATTTCAACAAAAGAAGTGTGTAAAACTATAAAATTCCTACCATTGTCTATTTCTCAATCCTTTGATTATAATTTTCCTTTTAAGTGCAAATCAAATCTTTTTGCCTTTTAATCCAGATATTTAAAAGGGATCAACAGATGACAGTATCAGTCTGTACATCTGTAGTTTACGAAACATCGTCTTAAGGTCCTTTGGATGGAATGCGAGAAAGACGCAGGGCCTTCGAGAACCTTGAAAAAGGATAAAGATTCTTTATCAAATATCTTATCTAAACACTGTTCAACACTATTTCAAATCATATTCAAGGTTTGATGTGCGTTTTTGTAGCACTTAAACCGAATTTTTGATCCAAGATCAAAATAGGAATGTATTTTTTGAAACAGAAACAGCTGATTCTGTAAGCAAGGAAATTAATTCATTTATAATTTTTACACTTTTTTTTCCATTTTTGTTAATAAAGTCAGTTTAGTGGTGAAAAGTTTTGATGTTTTAATATTTTATTAAGAAAATTTGTCAGAAGGGTCTTCTTTTTGAATAAATTCCTGTTTTTAATGATAAATAAGCTGCTAATTTTATTTGAAAGAAATTTTAATAAATGCGGTCAAATTAAATTTAAGTAATTAATGACTTCAATTGTTTGCAAGTACAGACTTAGTGCCTAGGCACTTATACTCAGTTTGAGGTAAATTAGGCAGCCATGGTGGTCAGGTGGTAGGGTTTCAGTGTTGGAACCGGAGGGTCTTAGGTTCGAGGCCCGATTACGCCGAAGACCAGTTGTACAAATTCTAAACATCCTCCCCCTGGTGTGGTGAGGTATGCGAGAGGGTGTCCAGTTCAGGTATCGGCCTCGTCTTCTGAGGGCAGATCAGAATTACGAGTTTCGTTCCAAAATAGCCCTAGGGTTGCTTTAAAATGGGACGTTAATATAACTTGTCCATTATTATATTTTGTCCGTTAATTTTTGAAACGCGTTCTCTTGAAATCTTATCAAACCGAATGTTGATGTTACCGAGCTAAGTTGAAGTGTTGCCAAACTGCGATTAACAAATTCGGTCTAATTTTGAGTTCACATAAGCATTATATATAGATAGATAGATTTGTTATGATGGCTTGTGGTCTATATTATAGATTTATGTGAAATCTTATATCCATTGCTGGAAAGAATAGCGCCCAAAATACATATTCAGTTTTCTTTATTATATTTCAGAGGACAGAACGCTCATTTTATTTCAAATTTCCAGGAGAGAGCACTGAAGCTTGCGGATTGTCATGGCCTTAGAGAGGTGCCGTCTCTCTACTAATACTAATTTTACACTCACGGTAGTTTTAGTTTCGGTTATATTAAATTATTCTTTCAAATCAACACTAGGGCTATTTTGTAATAGACCTCGTCATTTTTAACCACGGTCAGATGACGAGGGCGACATCTGAACTGGCAACCCCCTCTCCACACCACACAAGCGGAAGGACGTTCGGCCTGACAGATTTAACGTGTAAGAGACCCCTCACACGCCGGTTCTTCGGTGGAATCGAGTCTTTAACCTGAAACCTTCCGGTTCCGAATCCGAGATCTTACCATCAGGCCACCGCGACCCTACACACGCTCACTCAGGGAATGTGAAGGATAATAGAGGGTGAGTGGAAAAAATTGTAGAAGTATATGATAAAATCTACGTTGAGTGTTGACTTCATTGCCGTATATGTTTAACTGCTATTGCTTTGAATCTCCATGAGGGTCATTTTGGAAAGGACCTCTGAATTTTGAACTGTGCCCGCATGTTTCTACAACATGATGCTTATTTGTTTTAAAAGTCCATTTACATCCTTGAGTTCCTGCAGTGACTTATGGTATTTTGTATTAAATGAGAATGAAAATTTACAAATAGTTTCTCTACTAAAGAAATCTAAATTACTAAACATATTTTCTTCACATTTTGTTCCAAATACAATAGAGGATAAGAAAAGTTTTTTTTTTAAAGCAATACTCTAAAGACAGAATTAACAGTAAAATTTCAAATAAGTTATTATATTTTAAATGAGTATTCAACAATTTATGGTGAATAAACTTGCTCAACTCATTTCAAAGTGGGGATTTTTTTCTTCATAATTATAAATAATATCATCACATACTCCAAATTTCCATGATAAAAAATGTCATCATGCCAATTCATGTAGAAGTTCGTGTATGATGGAATATTTTGACCGCTCAGTTAATAGATTAAAATGGCTGAACATTTTTTCCATGATGATCCCATTTTACTGAATAAAGGTGTGTTCAAGAGCAAATCGTTGTTTCATATCGGATAGTGTTTCTGTGCAAGATACCAATATAGCATACCAATTACAGTAAAAACGATTAAGGTATCCTACTACGTTCAGAGGAAGAAAAAAAAATTGAAAAAAAAAAATAGATGTATAAAATTAGATTTTTAAAAAAATTACTTAAAAATATGAATAGATAGAATAGGAGAAATTGAAAATGGTATATTTCGTCAGTTCTCGTTGAGAGGTGCTGAATCTGACGATCTTCATAATATGGGTTCTAACAAAGATAGAGTAAAAAGACTTGCGAAATTAGATAGGGGTATACTATTATGCTTAGAGACCAAATCTCATCAAAATCGGACTGTTAGAACAGGAGATAGGGTCAACATTGAAAACGGGTATTTTTGGCGCTTTCTCGCCGAGAAATGCAGGACTATGACGTTTCCCATATTTTAGGTTCTATCAAAGATACAATGAAAAACACTCTCATAAACTGAATAGGGTATGCTCTTATACCTAAACAACGAATATAATCAGTATTGAATAGATAGAATAGGAGAAATTGAGAATGGTATATTAAGATGTATTGTCAATTATAATACAAAATACTATAAATACAACAAAATTATTTGAAAATATAACATATTTTAAGAAATAGGAAAAAAGCGTAGTAAATTTTAATGAAATTTAACCAAAGCGGTTAACACTATACACAATATTGTAAAGCAACAATCCTACTTTTATCTGAGCACAAGTTATAGATGAATGAAATGAAGCAAAATCTAAGAAACATTTTGAGACTCAAAGAAGTTATGGGTATAAATAGACGTAAATATGCATCTTTTTCTAAATTAATAGCTTAATTTTTTCTAAAAACACATATAAATTAAAAAATATTTCGCCAACGATAAAACTTTTGGTTCATTTCATTGCCAATATTATTTAAAACACAATCTGAAATTTTATTTAAAACCTCTATTAGTTTTTGAGATGTCATGTTAACGGTGGAGAATTTTTATTAATACTAAAGTTTTGAGAATATTAAAGTTAAAGACAAATTTTAGCTGAAAAAACACTTAAACCTGGTTGATAAGCCAGATCTTCTTTTCATAGAAATGTTGAACTATTTTGGAAAGAGCAAAGTCAGAACTACAATATATATCTATATATATATATATATATTGTCCAATGGGGTCTATAACCATTATTTTTAACGTAGTCCGATACCTTAAATGATTTGCTTAAAAATGCTACATGTTTTCTGTATGCCATTTTCACCTACATCATATTCATCTATAAAATATATAAAAGAAAAGGCCTGCAGAGAATTGCTAATTATTCAACTATCACTTAAGATCACCATTCAACCCGTTTATCAAAGCCGTTGCCGGACAACATCTTTAAGGTCCACATCTCATAAGAATTCCTTTCATAACCCTAAAAATCGGCACACCACATTCGATTTAATTAAGACATTATACGGCGAGATAGATCCATCTTCATCTTCCCCCAAGATCCTGTTTTGGCGGCGGACCATTGGCGACGAAAGCGATTACGGCAACCTCGCGCCGAGCAGAAAGTTTTCTTCTTCCAGCAGTCCATTCCCTTACCTTCGTGTGATAACAGTGCCTTTCGCTGCTGTGGCAACCGCACATGCGTGTTGTGGAACGATAGCGTCGCTTTATTTGTCTTTTATCGAGTGAGTGTACTGCCTTCTGTCCGGCCCAATGGATATATCCACATCCAGGTAAGCACAGCACGTGGTTTTTATATGTGGCGCGCTTTTGTGCCAGCCATTCACACCTGGACTGTTGCCAATAGTTCGGGTACAATTCCTTGTGGGCGATCGTCTGCTCGGGAGATAATTCTTGCATGCTGTGTGTGGGGTGGAGGGGAAAAGGAAGGTGTCTTTTTTTGTTTTTGTTTCGGAAGATCCTTTAACAACTCAATTATTACTGGCTAACCGCATCAGTGATTCATTACAAATCGGACAAAGAAACGTAACACGCCTGAAAGTGTCAAAGAATCGGTTAATTGAAATGGTGAACATATGTTAATTCTCAAATAAAAGACTGATGTAAATTGTAATGAGTTTATTAATAAAATGCGGAGATTTTTTTTAACATCTATGTATGGATAAAAACCTTTTGAATTAATTTATAAATACATGAAAATATTCAACGATTTAGTACTAATGGTTGAAAAAGAACATGTTTTGTTTGTTTCTGACTCAAAAATAGAATATAAACCATTTTGAGATGATTAATTAAATATGAGGTGAATTTTTTAAGCCAGTGACTGAATAAAAAAAGGGAATTAATAAACATATATAAACATCTAATGCTATGTATTATTCTATAAATAAAAATCACTCTGCCTTTATAGGCTGACTTTTAACAACTCAATTATAGTCAACAAGACCTATTGTTATCAGTGGCTTTTTAAGTTTGCCCATGAGAAATTAACACGCCTGGAGATGTCAAAGAATCGTTACTGATATAAATTGTTTTGTGTTTATTAATAAAATTTGGTGATTTTTTTAAAAAATTTGTCTTGATAAAATCCTTCTAAAATAATTTATAAATCTATATAAATAATTAATGATTCTTATACTAATGGCAGGAAAAAATCCCTCGTTTTGTTTTTGTAAATTTGACCATTAGAAATCAACATACATCGAGGTGTCGAAGAATCTTTAACAGAACAATAGATAATTCTCAAATAAAACACTTACATAGCTGTTTTGAATTTATTAATAAATTTAGTTTTTTTCTTTTTCTTGTCTGTGTCTGGTTAAAATCTTTTCTGAATTAATTTTTAAACATTTGTAAACATTTAAAAATTCTGTTCTAATGACTGTTAAAAAAAGAAAAAAATGTCTTACTTTTGTTTCTCAATCAAAAATCGAATTTCAACCAATTTGTGATGATTACGTAAATATGATGTTACTTTTTCAACCAATACCTGCATAAAATTATTCATTAATAAACATTGTTAATATATATATATGAGATGCCATGCATTATTGTATAAATAAAAACCTCTTTGCCTTTACATGGCTGACTTTTAACAAGTTAATTAGAGACCTATCGCTATCAGTGGGTCTTTAAGTCTGACCATGAGAAATTAACACGCCTGGAGGTGTGAAAGAATCATTAAAAGTTGTTACGTAAGATCCCAAAGATTGACAGTTGATTAGTAAACATTTGATGATTCTTTGCCTTAGGGTTATGATTAGTATGTTTACAACTGAAAAGAACGAATCAAGCGTGCGTGTAGAGGAACATTAGCAGGAGGTTACACTCAGCAGATGTTTAGAAGTTAATTTGTATGTGTCATGTCGTGTCATTATATGAAAATGAATCGCTCACATTTTGGGGTTCTAACATGTTCTCGAGTTGTAACACACAGCAAATGATACTTGGTTGGAGTTAACAATGATATTTGTAATGAATGAATCGAACTATCGTTCTACAAGACAAGACTATTAGACGCTACAAGACTATTAGTATTTTCATAATGGTTTTTTTCTTCAGGTGTTATTTCCTGTTAAAATGTGGCAAATTTTCATTATGGTGCTGTTTTCATTAAACCTACGAAACAAGTCTTTGATTACGTCGTAAAATTACTATTTATTCAAATTTATTTATATTTTTATGAATTTCTCATTAAAAATGTGTCATTTTAAACATTTCTGGGAAGTGTTTTTTTCACCCTTTAAAAATTATATAGCTATTACATGGAATTAGTGAAAATGGGCATTATATAATAGAAAAGGTTCGATATTATAAAATTCAAAATAAAAGTAAGGTTTTTGTAATATTTTCTATTAAATGTCCAAACAAGGAATACAATAGTGAAAAAAAGGCACATATGAGTTGTATTGTAAATTCTTTTTAATATTGTGAAAAAAAAAGACAAATACCTTTCAAAATTTTAAGGTTATTAATTGTTTTTATTAATGGTAGATCTTAAGTAAACACACGCGCACAAAATTATTTATGTTAAAGCAATTATTTGTGATATAAGAACAATTCAGTATTCATTAAAACAAGAATTCGTTGAAATTAATTCAAATATTACGAATTCGTTTTGAATAATGTTTTGGGAAAAATTATTAAGAACTGGTTTTATTTAATTAGATTCTTGTTGCTGTTTAGAATAAAACATGTATACGATATATTTTATTCTGTGTAAAAATATTCCATTAAAAAATACTTAATGCTGCGATATTTAATTTTATCTAAAGAGCTGAAATTAAATTTATTAAGCGTCGAATTTATGCTGATTTTTTTTAACTTTATGGCCGTATTTCTCATTATTTCTTATCCTTTTGATTGATTCTCATATCTTAAAATAATAAATTCAACTAAATTATATACAGAATTTTGTACATATATATATATATATATATTTTGCTTTATTTTGTAATATGCAATTTCGAAGTCAATCGTTCGAAAAGCATTTGCTGAACACGTTTTATCGTGTAATCTGTATGATCTTTTTGAATAAATTTTGGGGAAAAAAATCCTGTCTTCTTTTTCTGAGTATGTTTTCACCAGAAAAAGCTGTTACTGGATCTATATATAATATAAAAAATAATAATTAACAGTTTAAATAAGTTCAAATATTAAATGAATTTTTAATGAATCAATATCGATCTTGATTTTAATGACAGCTTATCGAAAAGAAATATGGTATACAAAACCGAATAATTATTTCCAATGATATCTTTAGTTTGCAAAAGAAAGATAGAAACTGGTTTTGACAAAAATATTTTTAAAGAATGTATATGCGTTATTTTCTGTTTTCTTTTATACAACGAATTCATTTTAAAACTGCTTTGGCAAAATGACGTCGATCTTTTAACGAACAATTAGTTTTTGATTTTCAGTGATTGCACATTTTAATTTCATTCTTGTTCAGTAGAATTGATTATTGCATCTAGATATATACCAGAACTGATATCCAACGATATGGGTAAAAATTTCAGTGTATTTTTTCATGTAATATTTTTGAAAATATTCTTAATCAATTCTCAGTATTCTGATGAAAGCTATTTTGGAAGAGTTAATTGATGATCCGCAAGTTTATTTTCAGATTTAATATATTTATTGTTAAATAGTTAAAGTAATAAAAACTGATTTCTCGTGTAAAAATTTTATCCATGAAAGCTGATCTGATGCATTAAAAAAACTCATATCAAGCAAGTATCAGAATTGGAATAGGAACTTTTCTTCATTCTAAAAAAATAATTATGTTTTCTAATATAAACTAACTTTTATTGTAAACAGTTTATGACCAAGCAGATGTTAAATTCTGAAATCAGAAACTTGCATGTTATTTTTGAAATTATATTTTTATTGGTTTTATTTCCATATTCCATGTGACAAAAAATGAAAGAAAGGGGCATTAAAAACTGCAAAATTCTTCAGCTCGCCTTAGCTTAATTATCTTATTATTTTGTAAGAAAATTTTGGAGTCTTCTCTACGGAATTTGCGTCCCTCTAAATCATTAAGAAGCCTATAGTTTTTCAACAGATCATACAGTAGCAGTCGATCGTTTTAATTCCTTTTTTCTGTGAAAAGCAAGTCTGCAGATCTATACCAAATTTTAGCTGAATTTTGTATGTTTATAGTATCTTTAGCTATTACTCTACAGAATTCTAATCCATGGAAATGGCTTATGAAATTTTCAGCAGTGAATGTTGAAGGTAAATAGGATGTTTTGTGATGTAAAAGCGACAAATTCATGGAATTGTGCATGTATTAGTAATAATATGCATACTATGTACTGGTATAATACATAACAGCTGTTTATATTTAAGCTAATTTGTAAAAGAGAAATTGAAGGGGAAAAATATAGACGCTTTCTTCTAGGCGCAATATCGTTTGAAAGTAGCATCTGAATCGCTGTGTTTAGTTCTTTAGAAGAACGCTCATTTACTGCATTCGAATACATACATCCTCTAGCAATCATTTGATATCTCAAATCTGAAAGTTGTGGAATAAAATACATGTTTTGAAATTCAGCTGTTTTCTAAAATTCAACAGAACAAAGGAACCAAGATGATTTTTCTCATGTTACGTTTTCATAAAATTAATTTTTGTTGAGGTTTTCGCATCAAATTATATCCGCTTAATTAGTGAACGCGAATTTTATAAAATAGTGTTTACTAACTGAGCGCTATTACATCATTTATCTCTCACTTATCGTGCATAAGTGTGTTGTAAGAATTACCTGACAATTGCAGGAAACGATATCTAAGAAACTGCAGTTAGTGACTCAATTATCAAAAAATATTTGAATTGAATATTTCAAGGTTTTTTTTTTCAGTTTAATAAATTAATTTTTTTTCGTTCTTCAATATTATGAAATTTTGATTTCAAAATTTCGCAAATGTTTCTCATAATTGCATTCTAAAAAGATTCAGAATAAACGTATTTTGTAAGATTACATTCAGTAAAGAAGTGTTAATTACTAATATTCTTCGAATTGAGATTACCAAATTAATTGAAAACTCCTGGTTAATCCTGTTATCGAAATAGTGTATATTGCTTTAACTTGGCAGAAAATAAACTCATTTAAAAGTTGAATTAAATAATAAGAATGCAACTTATGAAAAAAATGTTTTAATGAATGAATGACATATTATGGAATTTTTTTTTCTTTGTTATGTTATGAATTGTATATCATATAGACTTTTTGATTTAGTCACAAATAAGCATAGGAATTATTGTTTTGTAAGAGTAACTGCTAAAAACCTTTTTTTTAATTGCATCTAATAGTTTTCAATTGTGATAAAATTGAAATTCGATTAGCTCTCTTCATCTTTATTTATAATATTTTAATTTTTTTTGAGATAATTACCTTCTAGTTTTCTCTTTGGCGTATTTTTCCAAATAATAATAAGAAGAACCACGTAACAAATATCGATTTGTGGGCTAGTAAAAAGACATTTATAGGAACATATTGAAAGTGAATTCGTTATTTTGTACAATATTGCGTCTTCAGTATAGTTAAAAAATATATATTTTCATGATTCACTGACACAAAAATATATGTAATATCTTGATTTTTTTGATATCTCAATTGCGGGGAGAGATTCGAAAGTGAAAATTCGAAACGTCTAACACTGATATATAATTGAAAAGAAACTTGACTTACAGAAATTTGCGTTTCTACTAAATCTTGATTCTGTTCTTGAGTTAAGTTGTTATGATTTGTGCCAATCGCGTTTACTAATTATAAACGATTAAGTTTTAAATTGTTCCCCGAAATTTTTTTATATCAAACTAATTTATTTTCTGAAATCATTGTTCGAATGAAAATAAAATGTATAAAATTTTAAAGCAAAATAATATTGAATTCAAATTTCTTTGCAAAACATGTTATGTCTGGTTTCTCTATGAATGTTTTTTGTATATTGTATTTTTGTTAATATTTCATTCATGACTATTACTTGTGGCAGCATTTGTAATTAAGTCATTATTCTTAAAACAAAGCTACGTGCGAATTGCTGAAATGAAACGGATAAGCTATATTGATAGTTAACATTCTGAATATATTTTGATGTGAAAGAAAAAAAACTGAAAGAACATCTGAATGGATTCTGATGTAAAAGAAGAAAAAAAATGAAAACATTCCGAATGGCTTCTGAATTGAAAGAAAAACTGAAAGAGTATTCTGGATGCATTCGAACCTGAAAGAAAAACTGAAAGAATGTCAATTGCCCGAATATCACATCTATTAAATTCTGGAAAACGGAATGCTTCTAAATTGTAGAATTAACTTCTAAGGACGGGTACTTTTTTATTTTCTTCATGCTAATGAATCTGTCAAGGTTTCAAAATCTTGCCCCTGTCACTGCCTTCAAAATCAATCCATCATTTCCAGAGCTTATTGCAGATAATATCTGATGCGATCTTATCATGGCTTCGCTGAAAGCATAGAATTTCAGCAACACAAGGTCACGCAGAAACCGAAAAAAAAAGTAATAAAATGTAAACTGGAGTGGATATTGGAAAGTTTATGGTAGCCCCAAAAGTCTCAGAAAAATCCGCATCGTGGTTGTAACTTGAGATGGTTATACTCGACGTGTTATGAAATGGCTGGAAAAAATCTGTGCTCTTTTATCTTTGACGGCTGACTCACTTTCTGTATGATAAAATCTATTTCTTGATAATATAAGTTCTTGGTAATCCAGTATGTCATATATGAAATAGATTCCTCTATTCAGTAAGAATATTGTTAATATAATAATAACGAATACTAAAAGATATGTGAAAGAACATCCAATGGGGAAATAATATTTTGGCTGGTGCTAAAATATTCTGTTTATTCATTTTTCATTTTCGAACTATTCGAGATAATTATGAAATCATTTTTTCTTTCAATGCAGCTCAGGTTGTTTTGGATATTACGTAATCTAAAAATTGAATTTTTTCGATATAAAAATGCCTAAAACAGCTATTAATTTTGGGATTTTTTTCATTTTTTTTTATTATTATAAATTTACGTTAGAAATTTTAACCTGAAACTGTTTCTGATACTAAAGAATCAAAAATGCAATCTGAAAAAAAATTGATGGAAAACTGAGTAAAACAACCATTAATTTTGATATTTGTTTATATTGATTATAAAAAAATATACATTAAAAGTTTAAATATGAAACATGAAATTAAAAATAATTTTTTGATAAATTTTAAAGAATTTTATGTATTTTTTTTTGTGTACTGAGAATTTTCTATTTCATTTTATTGCCATTTGAAAAATCATTTAGATTTATTTAATGAATATTGATGGTATTTTGCACCTGTGATTGTCCTAAGGCAATGCCAAATGTTGCCAAATATGTTGCGGTTTGGCAAAATGAGAATTTTCTGCATTAAATTTAGCAACTTAACACCTACGATAACTGAACTTTTTAGTGTATTGTATTTTTAAGTTTTATTGTGTTACAATTTAAACCAGATCGGTGAAATACACTTGCAAAAGAAATTAACCTTTTAGAATTTATTTTTGTTGTTGTCGCTTGCTCTACTTAAGAGATGAAAATTACACTTTCTTCAACCAACCTTTCTTTAAACAAATACTTAGAATCTTCATTTTATTTATAATAGAAATCACATAATAGATCCATTAAGTTATAGAATTTGAAATAAATGTACAAAATAGATTCAAGAATTTAGAGGAGGGGGGATGAATCTTAAGAATATGAAAGATTAAAAAAAATAACGTTATTAACAACATTTTTAAGCAACAATGTACCGAATTTGCAAATTTCGTTTATCTTGCATCTTTTAATCGATAAGAAACAACTTTATGTTGAAATAAAACCTGAGTTAATAATTTACATTCTGTTGGCGTTACAGCACCCTTTAGACTTATGAAAATGCATTTTAATTCTTATCTTAATAAAAAGTGGCGAGTACGTAGAATCTAATATTGGAATAGGATTAAAAAATGTATTTCTGTTTCAGTTCTTTTTTTAAATTTTACTTTATTTTTCGGCCTCTGGAATTGAATGATAATTGTGAGGAAACTACAACGCAAAATTGAACCTACGTCTTAATTAAAATAAAATCAGAATTTTATTTAGGCATGTTTGTTTCTGTTACTTTATAAACATAAATCCTTTTTCTTTATTGTTTAATGTTAAATGAAATAAACTGAGTCATAAATAGGATTGTTATAAATAGGGAATGTAGATTTCAAAGGAAACATTGTTTGTAAAATACTTGAGTGGCTATATTTTTTTTGTATCGTTCCAAAACGTATTATTTACTTTATAAGCATATTTTGATAATCTTTCTTGTTTTATTTACTTTATATAAAGTGATAATAAAGTAATTAAATTGGTAAACATTGCTAAAAATTGTTCATTTTAGCTGTAGAAATGTTCATTTGAGCTTCTTTTCGGTATGTTGTTTTATACTACAATGGCTTTTAGTATTTAGAATATTACAAAGTATTGCTTATTTGAAACTTTAATGTGGAAAATGGTGTTCCAATTTTTTCATTAAATTTAATATTTACATTATTTACCATTTTAAATTACTCTTATAATTTTCCTGACATTCGTTTTTTAGATAGTTAAGATACATATAGTTATGAGATAGCTCGATGCTACAATCCTAGATCTTGGTTAGGTATAGGGATCTTAGACGAAATCCATTTTGTATGCATAAAAGTTAAACGAAGTCAGAAACCAGTGAGTTTGTTTATTATTAAAAATAATAATAAATAAACAGGAAGATATAAATAGAAAATTTTGTTTCTGATTTTACTTATTTTCTCCTAAGCTAATTCGTCTGTTAATCTTAAACATGGTCGGATGATTCTATTCCTTTAAAAAAAAAATGAAATTAAAAAAATTGGGAAGCTGAATCTTCAAGGGATTTCTTTTTCTTTTCAGCTTTAAATTTTTTTTAGAAACAGTTCTGTATTTAAATATCCTAGTAAACAGTTTTGCAATTAATGTTTGATAAATTCATTTTCCTTTCCAAGTTTTTTTGTTGCTCTTTTTCGGTGAATAATTAATTGTAATTAATTAATTGAATTTTAATTATGAATATGAATAGAGTAAAGAATTGTAGCCAATATTATTAGACAATTATCTATTTAAAAATGACAAAAAAAAATTCATTCTTAATGTTTGATGCTTTTTTATAAATAATATATATTTAATAATTTTCATAATTAATGTAACACTAACAGAAATGAAAAAAATTAGTAATTGAAAAAGCAATTTAATAAGCTCATTTTAATTTTTAAAAATAGCTTAAAGAGCTTTAAATACAGCAGTTGTATTGAAAACTCTTAAATAAATTACACCATTCATTCTCTTCTGTGTTTCAAAATTATTGGAAATGTGAAAAAAAAGGTATTTTTTATAAAAATAAAATCAAATTAGCAGCATTATTAATATAAGTAATTTAAATCTTAAGATTACGTATTGTTTATTATAAAGGACACATTGACAGAGATGTTTATAACCTATGAAAACAACTCGGAAATAAAAACTTTTTTACAAAATTTAGTTTAAATTTCGAGTTAACCAAAATAAATTTAAATCTTGGATGACATTTTGATATTGCACAAAAAAATACTCAAGTGAGCAAAAAAAAAAAAAAAAAAAAAAAGGTTCAAATTACCTACGAATTCCATTTAAAAGTGCTCACATTAACTTAATTCATCGGTTTTCATATGGCTGTGAAAAAATACATCACATATGCTATTTATTTTCTGAAATAAAATAGCATTTTTTTTTTCGTCGTCTGATTTTTTCCTTTTTATTAACGTAAAAGCTGTGAAATATGAAGATGTGTTTTAATCCAAAAATATGCATGTAAAAAAAAGTGCAAGAAAAGGAGCTAGATAGCTGCCCCAGCAGTGGTGAAAATAGCATTCTCCAAAACACGTAAACATTCGACTTCGCGCTTCGGTCCGTTGAGTACACCGGTTTATACGCAAAACTTGCTGCTGAAACCCGAGTCGAAGGCAAGTAGGAACGGCCGTTTTTGTGAAGCTACGCTGCTGTAAACTTCCTGTAACCATAACTTCGAAGTCGATCCAAGACTGTTTTTCATAGCACTTAATTCGTATTCCAAATTACAACATTCGAGATTCCGTAATGTTTTTATGGGATATCTTATTTCTAGTATGGGAGTGTTTTTATGTGACCATGTGTCAGGCGCTGCGATAGTGGACACCCTTTTCGCTAAAAAAGTTGAGGTTTCCGTTTACGCTGAATCGCATGAAAAAGTTAACTTTTTTCCACTTTTTTTTGATAAATGCTGAAATATAATTAATGTATTAGAATATCCCGGAGGCGATGTCTTTATATTGCCATTAGATTCTGTTACATTCGTTTATTTCCTCTACTTTTTTTTAATGTATTTGTTCTCAGTGTGCCTCAGTAAAATTCAATTATACAGGGATTTTTTTTTGGATTGGGGATATATGCTGTTCAGAAAAAAAAAATAGTAATATTATCATTTATAAATATTTTCTAGGAATTATTATCCCATATCATCAATCTACAAATATTATTTTGGAAAGAAAAAAAAAGTCGATGAATATTCTTTTGTGAGTACGACTTGCAAGAAAAAAGAATTATCATCTTCTAAAATAATTTTAATTCTTACCAAATGGGATTCTTTTACAATTTTTTTGGAAGCCTTATTTATAGATTTTTTTTGTGGTATAATTTTTCAGAATAAAATTCCGTGCTGATTGTTAGTAAAATTTACTTTAATTATATTTGCGACTCGAATTGAAGCAACGCGAATTCTGATTTGGAATAGATTTTGGAAAAGAAACTGTGGTCAGATAACGAGGACAACGCCTAATCAGCACCTTCCTCTTTCTCAAACTTCCGTTCATTAAGGGGAGGATATTTAATCTGACGGATGTGACGGGCATCATACCCACTTGCGCAGCGGTTTTTCAGTGAAATCGGGTTCCTAATCTGGAATCTTCTTGCTCTGAACAATTTATTGTACGATTGCTTTTCAGACCATATCCTGCCTTTACGTTATAAAGTGTACTAATTTACAACCTTTTTAAATTTATTTGTATTGGCGTCAGTTTTAGTTTATTTATTCTTTTGATGTATATATTCGTACGTATTCATGTTTATCAACAATCCATTTATATTAAGACTATGGAGATGTTTTCGTGCTTTATAGTTTCTTTTAAGGACTTCAGGAACGAAAATCCTTTAATGCACCAGATGGCGTTAGTTGTTTATCAAACAATTTCTTATATGAGAAATATACGAAGTATAGTGGAAACATTGTAAAAAAAACTCCAAATCGAGATTTTGACGAATTTCTCTATTTCAGGCCTCCTTTAATCTTAAAAACCACTGAGAAAATTGGCATTTCATCTGTCTGTTTGTGAATGGGGGTGACTCAACATTGTTTTGAACTAGATAACTGAAACTTAGTGTATGAATTTTGATCCAATTTGTAGATTTTTATCGAATTTTGAGCAAAATCCACTTACTAGGAGACTTATATGTCTGGCTATTCTCATAAAAGTGAATTCAATATCTAAAAAAGACAAAAAGCAGGGCAAATAAAAATTTTACGAACAGACTAAGCATCTAAAATATTGATATCAAATTTTGAACAAAATCCTTAAACCTATCTGTCTGCATTTTCACACGCATGAAAACGCAATAACTCAGAAAGGCATTGAATTAATCAAAGAAATTCGATAGATTATTTTGTGACTACAACTGCAGTTTATTGTCAAATATTTGTGTCAGTCGACCTGCAAAAAGTCATCCAAAATATATATTAACTCGATAGATTCAATAAATGTGCTAGATTCATGCCAAAGATCTGTATTATTACTAAACAATATTATGCTAAACTTTCGTAGCCTTACTTAACATCCCTAATTAATGAGGAGTAAGGGACCATTTCTGAAAAGTACCAGAGAAGTTTCAGAGAGACCACTGCCGCTGTTTTATGTATTAATTTTTAGCTGTTCTGTCGGTTCAAGTTATAATCTCATGAACTGACACTGCTTATGAATTTGCCTTTAAAAGTTGTATTGTAATTTCAAAATGAAAAGTTAATGCAGCGTTTCCAATCAAATGACATAAATTTTCTCGCTTTTATAAATCAAGATAATACACAAGCAATGTATATTTCAGAGTTTAAAAAAATGAATATAAAATAGACATTTTTATTTCTAATTATTTATATATATGATATAATAGATACGTACTTTTCAGCGGGAACACTTATTTCAGCGTTTTTTAGAATCTAATTTTATTATTCCTGAGATTTTGCGATATTTTTAATATTGCAAGCATTTTTTTAATTCATTTTATTATTCAATAAATCTTACTTATTTAACTTCTCAATATTTATGTCCGAAAAAAATGAATAATTTCATAAAATTTAGCTTTTATTTTGTTTAAGCATGTATTTTATCGTTTATTATAATTATCGAATGGCTCTTTTGGGTATTTTTTTAATGATTATTTTCTTCAATAAAATTTATGCTCCAAAAAAATTGTTATAATTATATAGATATCTAAATTCTCTTGATTTTTCGAAATTTCTATTGTATTTTTGAGTTAGTTGCTTTTCCATTTCCTGTGACGCCATTTGAACTTTAACACAATTGAGCCAAAAGTTGAGAATATTACCTAAAAAAACGCCTTATGCTAAATGTTGTGTGGTTTATTTTTAGACGAATGGAATTTTGAATGAATATACACGTTTTAACTTTCCATGTAGGTTTGAAGTAAATCCTAGTTGTACAATTTTTTGAATACCTTGTACTTATTTGTATTGCATCAGTAAAAACAATTTCATTCGTACTACATCAGGGATTTCCTTATTCTTATACGTATTAAATTAGTGAATACCTTGTTCCTATTCGTATTATCTGCGAATACCTTGTTCTAATTCATATTAACATCAGTGAATACCTTGTTCTTAATCATATCATATCTGCGAATACCTTGTTCTTACTCCTACAACATCAGTAAGTTCTTTGGTTCTTATTCGTTCTACATATGTGAATTCTTTGGTTCTTATTCGTATCACATCTGTGTATATTTTATTGTTAATTCGTATTACATTAGTGAATATCTCGGTTCTAATTCGTAAATATATTAGACGTTCTACTGTCATTGAATAGTTTTCAGAGAAAGCATGAAGGGGTAAAAAAATGAAGATTTACGACTGCGGTCATTCTTACTTGGGATCAGACATAATTTTTATCCAAAGTAATTTCTCCCCTTTAATGAATTCTGCCAAATTTGTACTTTGCTTTTGATCTTGAACTTTTTTCGCCGACATTGTGATAACAAATATTAATCTTCCTCCTACCAGATGGAAACAACTTTTTCATTGCCAAGTAAAAACATAATTGCTATATTTACTCGCGTGTAACGAAATTATATTTCTTGCCTCACATAATGAATGGGAGGACGACTTTCATCTTCATTCTTTCGCGGTCGTAACCTCCGCCAATTTCACCTTAGATATTTTTGTAAGAATACTTTTTTCCCCTTTTTTTTTTTAATTTTCGTATTGTCACTTTATATTACGAAATGGAGCAGTTATTAAGAATATTTCATTTCGGTAAAGAAAATAAAGGCTAATTTCGTCTAAAACTATTGATGCGTAAAATGGTAAACATTCCAAAAACAGCGGAAATAGAATTTTTGTAATTCCTTTTGGTAATGATGCGTTCATTTCACAGCTACTGCATAACTATAAACCTCTTTGAAGACACAAATTGAATTTTGGCAAAAGTTTAATTTAGTTAGGTTGATTGATAGATATAGACACAAGTTCCGCTAGCTTTTAATGTTTTTTTTTTTAATTGCGATAATATCGCTGTTGGTTATTCTTCGTAGCGTAGCGCAACTAATAGATTTTTCACTTTTTTTCCTTTTATTTATTTATTTATTATTATTTTTTATTCGGTAGAAAAAGTCGTTTGCCTATCGTAAGCTTATCTTTCGAACAGCGAAAGCGATTGTGTTGTGGAGGCATATGTGTGAAGCTTAATTTTGTTCTTATGTCATAGATTTTTATTTGCAAATTGCTATATTTAGATGCCAATTTTCATTTTCATAAATTATGATTTTGCAGTGGATTTTGCAATACAGCCATTGTTAAAATTGGAATTCGCTTTTTATGATAAATTGGACAAATTTCAGTTTTGCATCTGGCAACAACCATGAAGTTTTGAATTGCAAAATCCACTGCAAAATCGTTATCGTTTGCATTCGGCAACACTAAGCGAACTTGAAACTGCTTTTAGTATTGAATAATCATATGTTTTTTTACTTTTTTATGTGTATATATTTTTATTTTTTACAGCTGTTGCTATTTTATTTCTGGAAATTTGTCTTGTAAGATATGTAGGGATTTTCAAAATTAAATTGATTTATATTGTACGAATTGAGTTAACCGATTGTTAATTTATCGTTCTTATGTGGCAACACCTATGAATTTAGAATTTATTTTAGAATTAGGATTTCAGCTTTTTAAATTGATTTATTTTCACAAGTGTTAAGTAAAAATTTTATATTTTGAATGTAATTTGCTTATTAAATGTGTTATGCATTGTATAAACGTATCTTTCAGGCTTTTCAGTGACAATGAAAGTAAGGAATATTTTAGAACTAATGAAGTAAATTGGTTCTTAGCATTTGTTTTGTGATAGAATAATTATAATCAGTTTGCTTTGTAATAATTGTTTTAAAGTAAATTTATTTTAGCACTTGTTTATAGTGACTATCAATCTTTCTATATTTAATAGAAAGATTTATAACATTAATGGATATGAATTTTTTTCCTATGTATTTGTGTGATAATTAATTAAAAGTTTCTTATTTCCCTTTATTTATTTTATTTCCAGTGTTCGAGCTCATTTTGTTTCGTTAAAAACAATAAAACTATTTTTATGAAAGATAGTACAATCAATAAAACTATTTTTATAAAAATATATTTTATGTGGCATAATTTTTTTTTCTAAGAACCAAACTGTTTACTTCGAAGTTAAAAAAAAGTGACATCAGAGCGTCGTTTTTTGTAATTTTAGAATTCCACAGCTTGAAAACTTATTTTTAGTATTTCTTTGTATTACTTATTGAAAGATTATGATTCAAAATTTTTGCGCTATTAAACAATATTTTTATGCTTCTTTTGCTTAAGTAGCAGATCTGATAACCTGTTTCATATCATTAATATTTTTCCACTTCAAGTTCATTAATATTTATAAGTTTATTTCATTTTAGTCGATTAAATGTTGCATGTTTATATCAAAAATATTTGATAAAAACTGATGATCATCGTTTTCCATAAATGACATATAATCTTTAAACATTTTAAATTACTAGTTAAATTTGGTCATTAAGCTTCAATCTTGTAAAAGATATTTTTAAATTAATATTAATGATTATAATAATGACCTTAAAGCGTTTGCTAGCTTTTTTTCCAGGTTTTTCCCCCCATATCGATAATATTGATTAATGTATGTATATTTAATCTTGCTTTGTCGATTGTCTTTGTTTGCTTTCAACAAATAAAAAATATTTCGCTTGAATGTTTAAATATTATTTTAGAACGTAAGATTCATTTTCCAAACTTCTGGCTTTAGTTTATTTTTAAAATTGTAAATGAAAACAGATTCAAAAATAAACCTTTTGATGAAAGTTATTTTCTAGGTTGTACCTTTTATGAAAACCTTTTCTAAACGAATAATTTTTTTTTCTTATCAGATTTTACTTAAGTTTTTACTAAAATTTGCTGTATTTTCATTCAATTAATTTTCATGTTGATGATTTTCAGTTTGAATAATGTAAATTGCTATTATTTTTCTTTTGTTGTTGGTTCTGTTTTGAAATATCAGGGTTTTTCAATCTATCAACTAAAGCTTCACTTAATACTTTCTTTTCTAGCTTTTCAATAACTATTTAAAAAATAAATAACCAATTTATAAGAATTAAATTATGGAATTTCGATATGATATTTAATTCGTTTCTTTAAATGCTCTTTATCGTTAATTTTTAAATATAGTTTTTCTGCATGTACTAGGAATTGTTTTTCATAAATGATAAATATTTAGAAATGTATTGCTAGTCAGAACTTTTGTACAATTTTGATCTTTATTAAATTCAATATTTTTCCGCTTTGAATTGATTTCTATTACTTCAACTAGTTATTTTTACTTATCGTCATTGCGATTTTATAAATTGTAAATCCGGATCAAACTTAAAATAGTTTTCTTTTACGTATTTCATTTTGTAAATCAGATCAGATTGTAAGTTAAATTAAATTTTAGTTGTAAATTTATTTCATAACTTCTAATTTTCATACTTTTAAGTAGTTGTTTAAAATTAATTACTATGTAAATTAATTTTAAATAAGTTTTTCCTTTAAAGTTATAAATAATTTTTCTATGAACGAGACAAAATTTGACTAAACATCTTGCAGGCTAGTAATTATTGGGAAAGGAATAGAAATACAAATATGGAAATTTTTTTGGATAACCTTTAATAAGGGTTGCATTTAGTAGAAACTAGACGAAACGTTTTTTAAGACACTATTACGTTATGCTGTGTTGCATCTATAACGAGGTTTTTGTTACGAGCAGGTTTTTTTCTTTTCTTTTTTTTTTTTCGATCATGTGTGTGCGTGTTTGGAAAAGGTAAACATCTGTAAGTCATTGTCATCTTATGATTTTTTCACATTTATTCGTTGGTGATTTTTATGTGGTCTAGGAGTGCATTTTTACTTTTATTTTTATAATCAAGCCAGGTTTCATTTCCTGAATCCATATGTATATTCTCAAAACACATCCGTAATCAGAGATATGGAATACTAGCAGAGTTACGAAAATGGAAGATATAGAATACTTTCGAACGAATTTGAACGTGGAATATAATTCCGTTATATTCATTCATAAACGAATTCTTGAATCTTGAAACAAACACCTGAAAAAAAAGTTTCAAGAGTAATCGGTTCAAGACATTTACTGTCCTTTCGGGGAGGGGGGGATTACAAAACCTTTCTTACAGGAGAATGGATTCTCTTTCTTAAAAAAAAAATGGATGTTTATTATGAGAAGAATAAACTCACACAGATAGAATGCGTTGGTTAGATAGATAGAAGTTTTGAGTGTATTTTTTAAATATAAGAGTTCTATGCTTTTTCTCTGTCTTTAATCTATAATATAGTATATCATTTAAATCTAATACTGTTTTTCTCTCTTTTTTTGCCATAAATACTTGTTTAGTTAAGCGTGTTTAATTTTTATTTATTCTTTTAATAAGTTACTTTATTATAAATTATTCCTTTTTTAAAATTCCGATTCTGATTTTTCTTGTTTCTTGTTATCTATTTATGTATTTGAAAATTTTGTTCTAGAACAGGGGTTGGCAACCTGCTGCAAAGGAAGAGCCAAAAGCAACAATTTACAAAATTTTCTAGGTTTTAAAGGGACACTAAAAATTTTCGATTTAATTTCATGGCATTTGCTTATATATATTTGATTTCAAATAAATGGCTTTAAATACGGAATAATCTTTATTCATATATAAACAAAAATATAGACAGCTCCATCTATGGGAGCATTGGCTTTGCATGCCTTTTGAAAGTTTGATTAAACCTGGCTTATAGCTTGTTGGTTTATGCACAATTCTAGATTTTTATTTATTAGACATAAATTTACTTGTTATTATATTCATGCCAAAGAGCACTTGCTCACACGAATATGTCGACCACGATATAAGATCGTCAGAACTCCAAATGCCAATTTCTTCACCTCACTGTGGCATTCTAGAAGACTATTCCATGCGTTGAACATGATGGCTTCAACTCGCGGAATTTCTTTTAGAACTGTCCACTTTTGCTGCGCGATGTGCATAAATTTCATGACTTCCAACTTTTCCAACTTGCTCTTGAGTTCTGCGAACTTGCCATTCCACAAGTCTTTGGTTTTCTAATCTAGCAGTTGCATTTGAAGCGATTCAGAATCCATTCGAAATGGTTCAATGTTCATCTCATTTGTGTCTGTCTTGCTAGGATTTATTGTGAACGCGAGAGTACTTTTGTTTGTTTTGAATTGCTTGAATCTCTCAACGTATCGATCCTTCATTTTTTAAAAAGTTACTATGAAACTGTTGAGAGATTGGGGACTTAAAAATATTTTTTTCTTATTTTTTAAGGATTTCGATAGTAAATTATTAATTTTTCGTTTGAAACTGGAGAGTTGCAACTTTACATCAAAAGAGCCGCAGGTTGCCGACCCCTGTTCTAGAAGAATCTGTCTTTCATATTATTTCTTTCCCAAATTACAAAGAAAATATTTTATTGTAAACTTTTCATTAATACATTTAGGAAAGAAATTATTTTTTGCCAATTCGAAGTGGTATTCCATACTTTTCACCCTTTCTTTCATGTTTAAAAATATTTATATTTCCATTCAAAAAAGTGGATACATTAAGGACAAAATAACCTTTTTCTGTAAGATAGATTTCATTTAATAAACAAGTACTATAAAAAAATTCAATCAAATTCCTACTTAGGTCAAGTAATAAATTTTTTATTTTTGTTACTTTTTATTAAATAATTATCAAAAAATGATTGATTTTCGCTAGAACATTGAACCATTCTCTTCACCTTCACGTGAAAAATACTGAAATCTTTGCATTTTACCGATTGAGCTATTGCCTGTCGATTTCAATTTTCATTACAAACTACTAAAACTCTATTTAAAATATTAAAAGTTAATTAAATGTAATGAATGAATTAATATCTAAAAAAAAACTGTATTCACATCGAGTGTCATCCACTACAAATTTTTAAAAAATGTAATTGAACTGGTGTGGATGAATAAAAAGTATTTTATTAGCGATTGAAAATTTGAGCAACATATATGTAAGTAATTTTATATAGAGGGAGTATGACCTAATAGTAGTAAGGGAAATTAACGCTCAGGATTTTTTCATTAAAATTTCCCTTTCTTCAAACTATTTATGAAGAAAGTTTGTTAATAGCTTGGATTTCTTAAACATGCAAAATATTATATATATTGATTTGCCTTTTACAATATGCAACGAGCGGCAGAAACTAATCTTACCCATTTCACAGTTCACCCAATCCAGCATAAACTAAAAAAATCAACACCCATTTCACAGTTTAGTTAGAATACAATTTCAAATGTATTCAAAATTTAAATACTTTCCTTTAGGATGGTCCACCAGTGACTCACGAGTCTCCCCATCCCTTTCTGTATTATTTGGCTATAATTTTAGGGTTCCTGATTGCAGATTTCTGTTATAGAATCCACCGGAAATGTATTTTTAAGTAAGGGGTTTGTTACTGTTGTTTGTGTTCAACCAATTTGTGGACCGGATAATAGTGTATAGCTACACATGTTTATTTGGGAAAATAACACTCAGTTGGTTGCAAATGTTTGCTTAGAAAATAACATGTTTTTTTCTGTGTGTAATTAAACGAAAGGGAGAAGCCGTAGAACAATGACTTGGGTGTTCGAATACCAAATGATGACTTAGACTACGAAATTCTTGGAATTGATGGAGAGTTTCATTAGTTTTGCTTCTGAATTAATGTTGCGTTTTATGCAGAGCTAATTTTTTAAAATATAGATGAAATCTGTGTTTAAAAAAATAAGAAGTATAAAAACTGTTTCTTATAAACGAATTTCCATCTTACTTTTTTAGTTTTCCAAGTGCCTTCCTTTATGTTGATATTTTTTTCATATATATACTGTATAATATCATGAAAAAAATTATAATTGTTCATGATGATTCCAAAGTTAATCAATTTTTTACTAATTTTTTTAATGCCTCCAACACTTGATTTCATACACACTCTTATGATTTAAATAATTCACTTTTCCTAAACCATCGAATACATGGAAAAGATGGACCGATTCTTCAAGCAGTTGTTAATTCTTTTACTGTTAAATTTTTAATTCACTATTCGAATAAAAAATATGATATAAAAATAAATTTAAATAAATTATTTTTAAAAAAATTTGAAATGAAATGTAATAAAAAGTTGGGCTGTCTCGTTTCTTGAGAACATACATTCTTATGCAATATATGGTCTCATTACTTAAACTGAGGCATATATATATATATATATATACACACACACTGATGGAAAAAAAATCCCAACACCAAGAAAAAATTATTGTACAGTAATGAAATTTTAGGAATACATTTATCTAGGTAACATATTTAATTGATTAAAGTTTCAAGATCACAGGTAGAACCATTGGAAGAGAGAGAGAAGCGAGAAGAGCCATTTCAAATGTGAAATGTTGGTACATTGGTAACCGGTTAACAGAATTTTGAATGCAAGCATGCAAACGTGCATGCATTGTATCGTACAGGTGTCGGATATCAGTTTGTGGGATGGAGTTCCATGCCTGTTGCACTTGGGTGGTCAATGCAGGACGGTTGTGGATGACGCTGGAGTTGTCGTCCAATGATGTCCCATACGTGCTCGATTGGAGAAAGATCTGGTGATCTAGCAGGCCAAGGCAACGTGTCGACACTCTGTAGAGCATGTTGGGTTACAACAGCGGTATGAGGGCGAGCGTTATCCTGTTGGAAAACACCCCCTTGAATGCTGCTCATGAATGGCAGCACAACAGATTGTATCACTAGACTGGCGTACGAATTTGCAGTCAGGGTGCGTGGGATAACCACGAGAGTGCTCCTGCTGTCATTCGAAATTGCTCCCCAAACCATAACTCCAGGATTAGGCCCTGTGTGTCTAGGCCGCAGACAGGTCACTAGCAGGCGTTCACCTGGCCTCCTTCTAACCTCCTTCTAACGGCTATCACTGCGACCAAGGCAGAACCAGCTTTCATCAGAAAACACAACAGATCTCCACTCTGTCCTCCAATGAGCTCTAGCTTGACACCACTCACGTCGCAAACGGCAGTGGTTTAAAGTCAGTGGAATGCACTGTACAGGGCGTCTGGCTCGAAGCTGTCCTTGAAGTAACCGATTTGTAGCTGTTCGTTGCGTCACTGTGATGCCAACTGCAGCTCGAATTTTAGCTGCAGACGCAGTACGATTAGCCACAGCCATACGCCGAATACGACGGTCTTCCCTCTCAGTAGTACCACGTGGCCACCCGGTACCTGGTCTTCTTGAGGCAGTACCTTCCCTTGATCACCGCCGCCAATACTCATGCACAATGGATACATTCCTGCCAAGTCTTTCAGCAATATCGTGAAAAGAAAACCCACCTTCTCGTAGCCCTACAACACTGGCTCGTTCACACTCATTGAGCTGTTGATAATGGCTTCTTCGTCTTCTCAGAGGCATCCTTGACTAACATTAACCCACTACGTTAAATCTCAACTGTACATAACGATCACGAACCTTACAGCGCTTATTTAAAGCAAACCTCATTTGCATGTTCATATTATCGCTACCAGCGCCACACTTACGTGCGTAGCTCGAAATTTGAATCGACGTCATCTTTCAGATGTATAAACACGCCTACCAAATTTCGTTTATTTAGCACAGCTCCTTCCTAGTGTTGGGATTTTTTTCCCATCAGTATATATATATATA
>JAPMOQ010029821.1:64326-126053 GCA_026543055.1 Argiope trifasciata
GTTTAATGCATTTATTGCAGTGAATACCAACTTTTGATTATTCTTTATTAATGGTACAAAAACACATTATTTTTAAGAATATATATCAAGTACCCAATTAGAGATTAAAAACAATACTTTGGCTTTAACTTTAAAAGCTCAAATTCAAAGTTAATTGAATATTAGTGGATTAAATTACTGTATGCATTGGAGATTAAAAGTTTAAATTGTTCCAATGAGTATATGGCAATGAAATGAAGTATTAGTAGTAAATTTTGCAGTTTTATTTTTAGATTGAATGCTAAAATGCAAGGCACAATCGCTTTGCTAGTATTTTGTGAAGAAAGGTTTCTAAAGTGTGAATTTTTGAATGCAGTTTTTACACAAGGAGTGCTCTTATTCTCTGAATGTTGTTACATGAAGGTTTTTCTATTGCAAGTTCAAAGATATCCATACAATTTGCTTTCATTCAAGGACGAAAGCTCGAATATATGACACATGTTACAAATATTCGATTAACTTCTTGAAATAGATGTATCATTTACAATGTAATAAAAGAATTGCCGTGGAAATGGTTGAAAACTGTTATTGGCAAATGATTAGAGAGGAGAACTGCTTCATGGCAAACTTTTTTTCTCTTTTACAAATCATAATTAACATTAATCGAACTCAGTCCGTCGTCATGATCATCCTTTCGCTGCCATTACTGGTTGTGTTACAAGAGACACGAGACGACCGGATTGCTGGTGGATGAACCCAACATTAGAAACTCAATTTAAGTATTCCAAAAATACATTAATAGAGATTTCATCGGTCCACATCCGATCCCAGCATGTTGTCGCGTCACGACCAACATGTCCGCCAACAGGCCGAAAATGTGATCTTGCATGTCTTACAATGATCGCGGACCTTGTGCCGTATTTATAATTCATTAGGCGCATCATTAGTTCCTCTCTTAGGACTCTAATATAATCATTATCGAACTTACATCCCCATGGGAAAGGCCTGGGCCCAGAAAATAAAAAAAAATATCAAGTGGAAAAAGTGTTTCCCTCTCTAATAATCATAATCGGGGGAAACTTTTCAAAAACGGGAGGGCTCCTAGCGAATGGTATATTTAGGCATCGTTAGGGCCCCTTGGCGTACTGGGGGACCCACGGACCTTTTCTAGTCTTGGCGTGACACCGACGATTAGGGGTGGATCCGAGATCCATCTGCAAGTTCCATTAGAAGAGTAGGAGACTCGAAGGATTGAACTTAATGGATTTTTCGGAAGGAGGGGGGAGCCCAAGGATTTTTCGATTTCCTTTTTGAATCGTGACGATCGGCCGGGGCCCTCAATCCTTTTTGCCGGCCCGGCTTGACAATCATTGAGTCGGAAAAGAGTGCGCTGGAAAGGGGTTGGTGATAGGGCCTGCACCGCCCCCTTATCCAGCAGAGGTGGAAAGCAGAAAAACGCGAGCAATCGGGTCGCGTGAAGTAATTTCAGGTCGATCGCCTCTAACCATGCTGGGAAATGGACGTCACACTTTGGTAAGCAGTAGTATGGAGATGATGTTATGCATAATTAGCTTGTGTTTCAACGCTAGGATGTGTAAAGATAGTGTGTGATGTTAGTTTTAGTTTTCCTGCTGTCCACTGTCTATTAGTGATTATTTTCTGGATGTCTTGATGTTGCATAGAATCATCTACCATACCCTATCATTTTGGCATTGTAGTTTTAACGTTGTAATTTGTTTGTGTCTTTAAAAAATATATTTTCTTGTAATGAACTCTGGTTTAGATTTTTTGCTCAGATACGGACAATCTTTTCGTATCGCTTATATAGGAATACATGAATAATAGGTCAAGTAATCAAATGTGGTTGCGAAGCAGCTATCACTTGGAATTTTCTCTCGTACTTTTCAATAAATTACAAGGAACTATCGGGATTGAAAGTATTGCAATTATATCTAATGAATAAATAAACATTTATCCCCCCCCCTGTTATTTGAACTATTAACCGCCATTGGGGACTATTCGCCGGAATTAATAGTTGTTAAAAATTTTAGCAGCCCCCACAAGCAAAATATTTTTAAACTTCAAGTTTTGATAGACTTTTAACTTGCAAAAACTTTCAAAAGCTTTTACGTTTTTATGTTCATTGTATTTTGCATTTTCCTATTTTTCCATCTACATTTTTATAAATCCAATTATATTCTGCCGTTGGGAGATGACACCTTAAAATGGAGATCAGAAGCTTCCAGCGGGGTGGTTAGCTCTTGCCGTCCCGCTGGGTACAAAAATGGGGTGGTCTTGGTTAATCTTACCATTGACCATTGACTTTAGAATTCAACCATAGATCTCACCAAAAATATCAGTGTTCCGAATATTCGGATATATCTGAATGTTTTTAGACGGAACGAAGTAATCTTTTGCAGATTATACATTTTTTTTTTATTTCACACGCTGTATTTTAAAATGGAGGCACTTAAAAAAATTCCACCATTGTTTGAACTTAATTTTAAGTAAAACAAAACATCAAAAAATTTATTAAAAACATGTTTTGAACTAAAATGTATTGAACATGGGAAAATAAGTCGAATCTTAGTGTTTTGGTCCCAAAAATGGAAAAAAAAGGAAGAAAAAGAAAGAAATGCCAGATTATAATATTAGCAACAATGCAAACGGTTAAAGTTTCACTTCAATAATACAATATATTTTTTAAAAATACGTTTAAAACTTTTAAAAATTGCATTGCAAAAACTTTGATGTTATTAAAAAGTTAATTGTTTGAATTTTAAGATGCTGTAAAAATTATTTTTCTATTGTTACATTTTCAGAAGTTATCGCATCAAAATTTCACCTCATTTTTAATTAATTAAATTTCTAATTGAAAAACTTTTAAAAATGCTCCGAGGTTCACATTCTTACTCCTCAAAGTATATATGTGTCAAATTTGGTAGTTGTTGTTCAAACGGTCTAACGTACAGAAAGTCAACACATGCATACACTTTCATCTTTTTAATTAATATAGTTTGTTTCGTTTTCCATGATTTTCCATGATCAGGATTATTCAAATTAAACTTCACAAACTCAAGAGACCTGTGAAAGGTGTACTATTTGTCCAAATGATCAGAAATTTGAGCTATGAAGTACTTGAATTGATGTATTCGCAATTTATTAAGTTGAAAACAACAAATGCAGAAAGGAAATATCTTGCTTCGCGGTCTTATTCGCGAAGAGCTCAAATGAAGCATATGGAAGGGTTAAAAACCGTACAAAAAATATTACTTGAGTTTTATTATTATTTGTAATAAGTGACTCTTTCAAGAATTCAAAGATGCTGATTCATACATTACAAGTCCACAATGTGGTGACATGGCAAACTTTGTGATTCCAGAACTTCAAAAAATTTCTATATTCCAGGGAAAATATTTATAAAAAATTATGCATTTCATCGCCTAACATGAGCTGTTCTACATTTTTTAGTACAAACTTAATCAACCACTATTTCGCAAAAGCTTATCTTCGTTAATCTAATTTCGCACTATGTAACTTCTTAGAAAACCAGGTTTATCAAATAAACCCTGAGTTTCTTTACTAATTTATTTTGTATTTAAAGCATATATTTTATATTAGTGTTTTATAAATAGTTAATGCATTATTTGATAAACCTGTTTACATTTTGTATTATTTGTGCTAACTGAGTATCTTCCACAATCTTCTTTAATTGGTAGAATTTAATTCGAACAATTCTGTCTCTTTGTAATTATTTAGGTGCGAATGTAAAAAAATGAATTTAATTAAATCTAATATTCTGATGAACATACTTAGCAAAATAAAGATTTCGTTTCCTAATTTAATTTAAATTTCGCTGACTTCTTCCTGAATTTTGACGGTGATCTCATCATAGCAGATAGATATCTTAGAACAATGTTATTTTGGACCGGCTGAGTGATTTTTTTTTAAAATACTGTAATATCCTACAGGTTGCTTGATTCTCTTCTGTGTGAATCAGTTTATCAATCATTAAATCAACATGATTTGAGTTATCAATTTATGAATCTTTTGATTCTTTTATATCGGATGGCTATTATAAAAAACAAAACAAAAAATAATTCAATATATTTTATTACTTTTCTAAAGTTATTGAAATGCATTTTTATATTTTATTTACTGGGGCAAAATGTACTGTGTTCTGAGCGATTCCAATTAGAGATACAAAATCTTTGCAATTCGCTACGAAATCAACCTTTTGTTACATACTATTTTCAAAGCGAGACTCTGAAGATCATCACAATTTCTCAATATGGATATTTTATTGTTTTCTAAAAATTATTGAAATGCTTTTCTTTTATTATTATTATTTACTGGTACAAAATGTATTGTGCTCTTAGTAATTCCAATTTAGGGAAACAAAATCTGTGCAGTTCGAAACGAAATCAATTTGTTATCGGATATTGGCTTTCTTACATGGGGCTTTTAACTGAATTATTTATTTACTTATTTATTTATTGTCATTATGGGCACGTTTTTACGCTTTCAGATTTAATTTAGAAAAAACTTTAAAAATGCAAGTTTGTGTGAAAAGTTTTTTCCCCTCCTATATTCTCAATATTTTCTTTTTCTTATTATAGTTCTGTATATCTTTTAAATCACGCGTGAACGAAAACTATATTTTCTGCTCCTTTCTTTTCTGTTTTCCGAAATGTTGGCAATCAAATATCCTTTCGTTCTCAGAACACATAAAGAAATTTCCTTTACTTCGAATCCTTCAACATTGTCATATTTAAAAATATCTCATCTTTACAGTTTTGTAATGATAATACATTCAGATGTGACCTGCTTTTTAATACTTGTTAAGTACTTAAAGAACTCCTTAATTTTTGTCAGTTATTTTTTTTTTCTTGACAGTTGAATATCACCCAATTGAAATATCACAAGGATTTCATTTTTTGATCCGTTTAAATGCCCCTTTTGATATATATTTAAATCCAGTTGCCTCAGAAGATTGTCAAAGTATTTTAATTTGTCTGGCCTCTTTGACTGCACCTGCTTTTGCGAATCGTAACGCGGTTTCTGAATGAAAAAGTGCTTGTTGAAGTTGATGGCTTTTGGAGAAGTGTTGGAGTGCTCGTTGAAGTGGGTGTAGGAGATCGCAGTTCGCTTCAAGTGGAAAGAATTAAACCAGAAACGTATTCCGTTTCTTCTTTGTTTATTGTGTCGGCCCGTGTTTTCTCATGAAATAATCTTTTTGGCATTCTTCGTGCATTATGCATGCGTCGAAAGAGAGAATTTCCATTAATGTTTGTTTTCTTTGTTTTAGAAAAATATTCCCATGTTCCATGTAGTAGCTTATTTTTAACATAATCCTGTATAAAATGTTTGCCAATCTTATACTGTATACCATTTATAAACCTCTTCCCAAAACAGATACAGTATAGAAAGTCTTTTATTATTCAAAAACTAGTAGGTTACATAGAAGAAAAGTATCTATCTTACTGCGTGTAGTATGCTTACTGTATACCATTCATATATCTCTTCACAATACATTAGTTGTATAGTATAGAAAGTCTTGTGCTATGCGAAAATTGGTTGGTTTCATGTTGTAAGTAATGTTTTGTTTCTGTTGTAAATTATGGTTGGTTACATGTGAGAAAAATATTTCATTAATTCCGTTCTTACTAAAGTGTGTATTAACTTATTTTTGACATTTACTTGAGGAAAATGTATATCTATTTTATTGTGTATAGTATAATTATACACAATAAGGTAATGTATAAATCTCGGTAAAACTGTTGTACTGTATAAGCCTTGTCCGTTTCGAACGCTGCTTGGTTTCTTGTTGCATATTATGGTTCGTTGCATGAAGAAAATATTTCAGGAAGAATTTTCATGTGTATGTCTCTTTTAAAAACGTCTGACAATTCTCTTGTTATATAGTATAAAATTATTTATAAAAATATTGCATAAAAAGATTATTGTATATTGCTATGTTTTATGAAAAAGGGATTCAAATAAGAGTTTAAGGGGATGGGGAATTTAATTTGATTAATTTAAAAGGATGTGAGGTATACTACATTTCTTTCAAATTTTATCAAATAATTAAAAAAAGTACTTCTGATTATAATTCATATTTTATATGAAGCTTATTATCTCAACCTTTTATATTAATTGCCATTTTTTTGCATCATTATAGTTGTTGAAATGATTGATAAATATACGTGGTTGCATTACAGTAGATTTTGGTTAGATTATTAGTTGCATTTTGAAGTTTTTTTTATTGAAAAGCATTGAAGAATTCACTTACATTCCTTGAATTTAAAAGAGTGATATGCACCAACTAATGATGCTGTCAGTTTTAAATAAAACGAAGAATTTTGAATGTATAACTTAATAATTATTAGTAAGGGGTTATGCTAATTATTCCTTACTTAATCAGTTTTAAAATTCAAAATAGAGGTAAAAATACTGAATTAAAAAAAATGTGTGCTGCTCTTTAGATTTTAGAATGACTGTATTTTTCAATCTAATACTATAATACGAGGAATGGTTGCCAAGTCGAAAATCGCCCCAGAATTAATAAACTCCGGTAAACTTGGGGGTCTGGGGTTTTTGGCCACGAGGAATCGATTGGCGCCGGTTTTGAAGCGCTACGGTTGAGCAGTTCGGAGTTACAGATAGGATATTTTCAAACTTTATTAGTTCGCCATAATGGCTACTTAAATTTTCAAGCGGTAATGTGCTGCCATCTATAGCCAATATGGCGAACTAATAAAGTTTATGTTTATGCTGTTATAGGTTTATAATATGTTTCTTATGTATGTATATATGTTTGGTTTTTCTAAATAAATTTGTCAAAAATATTGAACTTCAACACACTTCAATCTTTACCTTTACTTTACCTTTGTATAGAATAGTTCCCTTTCCAAACTCTAACTTTGTTTAGAATTGTTTACAATGGTGCACTTTAACCGGTTATCTTTTCACCAATGGTTTCACAAATTTTCTTATGGCATGTATTGTTTTGATAAATCACAATTGAAAATTTAAATCTTCGAGTTAGCTTCGATACCTGTTTTCTCCGAGCGGAGCTCGGTCACCCGCTGGTATTAAAATAAACAAAAGGAAACTTTGAAATTCATACTTATATTTTCAAAATGTATATCATGTAACCTTTAAGTGAAAATTCGATAATTACAAGCTTTAATGCTTTTACCCTGTTTTTTTTTCTGACATTAATAAAGTTGATTAGCTAAATAAAATAAAAAATGGCAGAACATAAAAGTGTGGTCATCGTTATATTTATTTTCTCTTTGTTTATGTGAAAAATAAGCTGATATAATGGCATATAATTAAATAACTGAAATGATTTCCGAAATTTTTTTGTATATTCTTCAGTAAAGGCCTTATTTCTTTTCCTTCGCTTAAAATTGTGAACATTGGATAAAGATTTCGAATTACTTGCATAATATAGTAAACGACTGTTAAGAAATATAGACCTTTGACTCGAATCTAGCATTTATATTGAATCTGTCATGATAACATGCATTTTCTTACATGCATAACATACATTTTTTCAGTCCAATTGACACTTAAATTCGATATAAAACTTCAGTTGTAATTACAATATAACATACCGAATTTCATTGATTTTTAAGTCCATGTGTTTGTAAGTTATTGGATTTATACCCATGTGAAAGTACAGACTGACAGACGATCAACCATTTGACAGATATGGTTCAAAATTTGATTGACATCTTTGTTTTTGATGCTCAACATGTGTACCAAATCTTATATACGTACTAGCCTTTATCTTTTTGCCTCTATCGAGTTCACCTGCACTTAGAACAGCCAGAGATATTTACAAATTTGGTCATAAGTTCATATTCTAAATTTCAGCCATCTAATTCAAAATAATTTTGAGGTATCACGTTCACTAACAGTTTAACGTAATGTCAATAATGTGTTTTCTAAACGGGTCTGAAGCAAGGTTATTTGTTAAATTCTCGTTTTACAATTTTTGATGATTGCAATACTTCCTCTGTATATTTTTTTATATAAAAAATTATAAAATATGCATTGGATATTTGTATTTTTATTTATTTTCTTAATAACCGTCTGTCTTATTTTTAGGGGCCATGATATGCAATGTGGATAGCCTTAATTTGTTCCACAAAAGGCGTGAAAATGACGACAACTTAATACCATCCAATGGACCCTCATTTTGGTGAGTCTTATTTCAAATCTTTTGAATTCTTTCATAAAAGGGTAGAGGTAGGGGATATTCTATCTATGATATAAAAATTTCTGCAGTTAAAGAAGTGTTTTGAAATTCGCATCTAAGTTATATCTTGCGAATAAAAATTTTTGTTGTTCGAAAATTTAGATTGTTTTCGAAACAAATAAATAATTGTTTAAATTTTTTTTCAAACAGATTGTTCCGTAATTTAATTGAATTCATTTACATTATAAAATTCTTATTACTAAATATACTTTTTTAATTCTTTTTAAAAAAATAAGATTTACCTAATTTCAACTATAAACTCTGTATTTGCATAGAAACAGTATTTACCATTGCAAATGCACTGCTTTTGAATATCTGATGTATATAGATGGGGAAAAAAATAATGAAGTATCATTTGAAAATAAATATCGTCGTTTGACAAACAATACCACTAATCTTAATTTTCCAAGTTTGGCCAGTAGAAGAAATTAATACAGAGTTTTTAATTTTTCATATTTGATATGAAACACTCAATCCACATACTTGGAAGCTTGAAATATGTGGTATTGCTTGTTAATATATATATATATATATATATATATACATACATATATATATATATATATATATATATATATATATATATATATATATATCAGTATCATTCGTTCAAAATGTTCTCATAATTCTAGATTGGGTGGACTAAAAATGTTTTAGAATGTTTAGTAATTGCGCTGAATCAACTTGTGTCACAATGTATCTTTAAAAAAAAATTAAATGTGGTTTCATTTATTTGGAAAAACAACAACAAAAAAAAACATACGCGCTTGAACAGAATTCAATTTTCAACAATAAATATTCTGTGTTTAATGTCATAAAAATGTACTTATATGGAAATTATTGAAAATTATGGTACTCTTTCAATAATTTTGTTCGTACAAACAGAAATAATATTATCAACGAGTGGTGCTTCTATTTATATCCTTGTACACATTGTAATTCGGGTTGCTTTTCACTAATTCTTAATAACCTCATTTTTGTAGAATGATTAAGACATCAATATCTTTTTTTTTCACATTATCAATAAATCTTTTTGAGATTTGGGAAATTCGAGGACAAATTAAATACACCTACCTGATTTTATAAGATTCATTTAAAAAATTGCAATGGCTGATGTGTGGTATTGTAATGGTATTTAAATTCAATCTCAATTCAAGTTAAATTATTCTATTTGTATGAGTTATATTACTAAAAAAATGCTTTTATTAAGAGATGTAGTAATAAATTACTATAGCAGATATTTTTATTTTTTTAATCTAAACCATTCGGTTTCAATATGAAGTTAAATTATTTTACTCTCTTAGTATTAGTTATACAATTAAAGAAATACATTTTGTTATTAAATAGGATTTAATGATAGAAGCAGCATTGCATTTTTTACCGGATAGCCATATCAAAGAAAAGATATGCACATTCTTCTTCAAAAAAATCTTTGTAAAGGGCGCATTTCATTTCTAATTATATGATAGGTATGATTCTCTAGAAAATCTAAGCAATATTTTCGCTTTCAATTTTTTTCTTTTTGGGTGAAAAACAGCATTTAAAAAAATTATTTATTTATTTATTAAACTATGCATTCCTCTCGAAAACACCCCCATCGAAAAAATTATTCTCATTTTGAATCAAAACTGTATACACATTTGAGAAGACGAAAGAAATCAATATCGTTTATTTTAACTTGAATATGTTATGAAAGAACGATCTTTTGACTTATGGCTCTCCGTTGTGTAACTATTGTTTTTTTTTCTTAACCAATAACTCTTAAAAAAGGGGAGGCTTTAGAGGAATTGTTGAACCGTGACGAGATGATCTCTCATCTTTCCTACTCTATTTTTCGGGAACTTCACAAAGATATTTAGTCGGAACTTAAATTCGCCTGTCATTATGGGTTAAGAATCTTAAAAAACAACCATTTTTTTCCCCCTTTCAGTGCTGCCATCATTGTTGTAGTTTCACACAGCTTGTGTTTTGCATTTCATATTTCTAAAAACAATCTTAACATTTCTATAAGCAAAATTTCATGCAAATTCAAAAACATATTGTTTGGTTCTTGTATTTGTTCTTATTTACTTTCTTCGTAAGTTTAACGTTATTTTATTATTATTTCCTTTTTAAAAATTGATCCTTGCGGATTGTTGGTTGTTTATTTAAATAAGGTTCTTGAACCTTGATGAATCTTTGAGGTGTTTGATGAAAATTTTGTTGTATGTTGATGAAATAGCAAAATTTAAAAGGAATTTATTATTTAATTCGTTGATATTAAATTATAATTTGAATATTTCTGTGGCTTCTTTTTTTAAAAAATTTTTAAGTATGTTAAGATCATGTTCTTTTTAATTCATATGCCTGGATTCCTGGCAGTAATTGTTTTCCAAAAATATTGGTTATATTTGGTTACTTATTTTCAGACTTATATAATGTGTTTAGCCTCGAAATGGCAAAATGTCCATTTAGAGCAGAACTGAAGTGTTAACTAAAAGAAAATAGATGAAATCCTTGTTGTATTTGCTCGAGAGATCTCGTTTGCTTGTTTTAAGAAAATATTATTCATTTTCCTGGACCTCCATATAATCTGATTTTTACTACGAGTTTTTAATTTCTGGAAGATGAATAGTGAATTTCCCGAAGGTACTTAACTGTTTGAATGTTTTTTTAAAATCTGAATGAAACCAAAGTAACTGTTAATAACTATCGCTTTATTATTGAAAGTCATGACAGATATATTTTTTTTCTTTTTGAATTTTTATGATTTACTAATTTGCGTATTTTAGGTACTTAGCCTTTTTAGGATACATTCGATTAGAATAGGATATTTAAACCATTAAATTCAACATATTTTTGAAATTATTAATTGATTATTGCTTTAGCTTTATGTTATGTAACTCATTCTTTTATTTTAGACATTTTTAGCTAGAGCAGCATTCCTTTCTTATCAGAATTAAACAGGGTTCGAGTTGATTTGGATGTATGAAAATTCTGTCAGATAGATAAAAACCCATATTTTAAGTAGAAAAAAAAAAAGATATCAGATATTTAAAAAAAAAAAACATAACTTCAGTTTATGAAAATGAATTTAATGTGCATGAATTATGGAATACTGTGAATACTGAAAGATGAAGAACTGTTTCTATTATTCTTATCATACTGCTTATATTATTTTTATAATTTTAACATTCCCCCTCCCCCTTCTTCTAAAACCAGTTATTGGACTTTTAATGATTTGACTTTTAATGTAGTTTCTTTACATTCTTGCCCTTTCTTTCTTCCATATGCTTTCCCTTGTTCTCAATCTGTTCGAATTCCTTTTTAATATTTTGAATCCTTTTCTCCGTTCTAAAAATTATATTACAGCAATATTCTTAAGCCTTTCTGTTTATGTGATTTTTTTATTTGTAATTATTGTTTTTCTTGAATTCTTTTATTTATAAATTTTATTCTTTGTATATTTATTCATATAATAAACACTAATTAATACTGAACACAGATGGCGCAGTATTCTCACATTCATATGTATATTTGGAGATCAAGTAAAGGGCTCAGCTCTTATTGTACACACTTTAATGAATTGGTGTAAAATTGGTGCTATGTGGCACAGCTCGCTCTTTGCTAGTGGCAAAAAAAAAAAAAAAAAAAAAAAAAAAAAAATTCGCTCGCTGTTTATTGGTGGCAAATTCTTCATTTAATTAAATATATTATGTGTTACCTTATATATGTGTGATCATCGTCCATGTGTGTTATACATGTGTGGATACGAAAATAAATAAGAAAAAAACTAGAAAACATCTTTTCCTGGATTTAAACACACACACTCAGCTATAATTTCCAATAGTTTTCTGCAATTTGTTTGTGTGATAAGTAGTAGATTTCCAGATGATATCATCTTCGTTATAAAAAAACTGTATTTCAATAATACAGAATTTTCTTAAGCCTTTCCAATAGTTTTTTTTTTTGTGTGTGTGATAAATAATGTATTTTTCGGACATACCGTTTTCGTTATAAAAACTATATTTCAATAATAGGAAGTTTTCTTAAGCATTTCCTTAAGTCTTTTTCAGCATCTCTCTCTCCCTTTTCATTTGCTTCTCAAACTACCTATCTTGATAAAATCCTCTAGTGTCTTACTTGAACCTTGAAGAAGCCATCTTCCAAGTTCACGACATCCTTCCACTAATTTGAAATTATTTTTTCTTGGAGGTGACCGCGTTCGCCATCTTGGTGATTCATAAATTTCGTCGTTTCCTGCTGCAAGTCGCTGACAGCTCCAGCCAAACATAGTATCCTGTTTCCTCCAGGAGGGAAATGGACCCTCCCTTTGCAGAAGGACCCCTTCTTCCCCTCATTAGGAGGAACTAACATGGCTTTCCATGTGGCGAGGGTGAACTCTCTCGATTCACACTTTTCTTCTTTTTGGTCCATTAATTTTCCCCATCTTCCATTTAAACGCTCATTCCGTTTCGCAAAGGTATTTGGGGTTGTTGCCAGTTTTGGAAGATCGTCTTACTTGTTTACAAGTTCTTATGGTGAACTCAATACTTCTTTAAGTCTGTGTTAAAAATTATTTCGCGTTAAAACCTATCACTTACCTTCAAAAATATTTAGTTTGTACATGGTTCTGTTTATTTCAGTATTAAAGTACAACTAAGCTTCTCATTTACTATTTTGATTTATTTGTTCACTAGTTCATTTGATTACCTTACAGCTTCTTTAAATCGGCGTTAAAAATTAATATTTAAGTGGTTAACCTATCACTTAACCTTCAAAGATATTTAGATTGTACATGATTTTATATATTTCATTATTACTGTACAACTAGCATTCCTTGTACTAAGAATTGTTTGCCGTGTTACTTGTATACAACTAGTAAAGTTTCTACTTTTTTAAATTGGTGTTAAGAATTATATTTTTAGGAAATACTTCCTTAAAATATATTTAAATTGTACATGGTTCTATATATTTCAGCATTTATGTAAGCTTTAATTCCTATGTACAAAAAGTTGTTTGACGTATGACTCGCACACTGGTACATTTGATTAACTTAATACCTTTTAAATAAAATTAATAATTATACCCTGACAAAACTCATCACTTGTGTTCAAAAATAGTTAGATTGTACATCGCTCTATATATTCCATTAATATAGCTTCTCTTGTACTAAGGGCTGTTAGCTGTCTTATTTGTATACAGGTTCCTTTGATTATCTCACATCTTCTTTAATTCGATGTTAAATATTATATCTTATTAAAACTATTACTTCCTTTCAAAAATATTTAGATTGTACCTAATTCTATACATTTCAGTATTATACTACAGCCCAGGCTTCCCATGTACTATTTTGAGTTTTTGTTGTCTTATTTGTGCTCATTTGATTATCCTACAGTTTCTTAACATCGGTGTTATCTTGTGAAAATCTATTAAGTGCTTAAAACTATATTCTTTTAAAGCGTCTCCCTCACTTTGAAACATTTTTATTTTATTATAGTACACCTCTAATGACTGCTATACGCTCGAGTAAGCTTGTCGAATCTAGAACTTAAATAATTATTAGTTTTTTAACTGACAGAATTCTGTGTAACTGCAGAGTTTCTTATTTGATATTTTATGCGTTTTGATACGTGCCCTTGAGAAATATAATAATAATAAAAAAAACATTCCTTTAATTGGAATATCCAGAAGGAAAATTGCTTGCAATTTTAAAAAATTCTATAATATAAAGAGAAACATTCAAATCCATTCAACTCATTTCTTCAGCACTTATTCAACAGTATTTAAGATTAAAATGTAGCGAAGCTACTTACGTATCAAGCCGATGACTCCGATGAAGGTAAGGCGTTTTGATCCGATTTTTATGTTACTTTCAGAAAAAAGAAAATAATTCTTTGGATTAAAGATACTCATCGGTTTAACTGTTATGTTTTCAAAATGTGGAAGAGTTAATATATGAATAGCGTACAAACTTTTCGTGCCAAAATCTTGGCTACTAATATATAGCATCTATTCTTAACAAGTTAGAGTTACCAGTTTTTAACATTAATAGTAGGTCTTTTAACCCAGAATTGTAGGGTTTTTGTATTTTCAGGTCCAACATAACAGTCGATTGTAATGTTCATTGTTGATAGTTATAACACTCCGATTGCAGTCAAATTTCAAAATGATTTGCTTATTTCTTGCCGCAGTGAGAAAATTACTTCTTGAACAACTGAAATTTATTTGTTGAACAATGGACCTGAAATAAGACTTAGCACGGATTTTTATTCTAAAAAAACTAATATGTATTATGATATTGTTTTTAAATATTTTAGGCTTCACTCGATGAACGTAAAGCCAACCTTTGAAAATGTGAGTCATGTAAAACTATTTCACTCTTTCAAGCAAGTGTTTGCAGGTTTCTGTATATTTTTTTAAAGCTCTATTTAAAACATGGATTTGTTTTATAGTTATTTATAGACTTGTTGATTAGTTCGTGGATACATCATAGATTCAAAGTACCGTTTCACTGCAGGCTGTCTTGAGTCATAGTCCTGCTTCAAACAAAGTAAATCTCAGTTTTTATCTTTTCGCCGCGTCTCTGACCTTTTACTTCCCGGCCTTCACACGGAGTTTTTCCGAGAACCCCTGCAAAAGATGTGTGAACAAAAACACATCCCTCAAGATCTTACCGCCTGTATTTTGTGGAGCTATGTGCGTTAAGGGCAGATATAAAAAGTACAGATATTATATTTGTTTCAGTGAATTGGTTTCATTTCCTCCCGTTCGTTACGTTATTATTTCATGCTTGTAAACAAGGAATTTCCTAATTAATTTTTCCTTTCATTTCCTAATTAACTTTTTTAGTTTTGAATTTCTACATACTTTGTATGTTTCTGATTACAAAACATTGCTTTAAATTTTCTGAATTTAATTGTAATCTAATTGATTAATTTAATTAAATTCTGATACCATGCATGTGGCGCCACCTTGTAACAAATTTGAAAAAGAAAGTGGGCTATAAGATTATATAAAATTTATAATCATATATTTATATATTATTCTCATGAATCATATATTAAGGATAAAAAATTTGGAAATAATTTTTTTAAAAATAGTATCGTTTGTTGCATTAATAAACGCGTGTTTTAAAAAACTGCGGTTATTAAATTTATTCTGTTACTTGCAATAGGATTTTTGTTTAAGATAATGTGTGTTATTATTTTCATGGGTCTTGGCCTCACCACATGAGGAATGTATCAGGTACAAAGACACAACTATTTCAAAAATTTTTTTTAAAAAAGCATATTTTGAATAACTTAATCAATTATGCAAAAATTGATTTTATTGTCATATTTACACTCTGATGTAAAAATAATAAATAAATAAAAGTCGATAATGAAGATATATTTTTAACGACATCAAAATAAGCAATAGTGTCAGAAAAATTGAGATTCAAATTTAATTAAATTTTATGCAAAAGATGATAATAACAATATTTTTTTTTGGCTTATGATTTCTAATGATTCCAAGAATTTTCAAATCTTGTAAGCGATTTTAATTTTGATATTATTTGTCACGTAGTAAATGTATTATAATCACTCAGTTGTGTAAAACATCAGTCGGTAAAAAGAAATATTTTGTGTAGTTCTTGATTTTTTTAAAATTGAAAAATATAAAAAATTTCTTTCTAGGGCAAATAAATTTAGAACTGAAATGGAAGAGCAAGGTTTACCGGCATTTTTTTTATGGCTTTAACAAAATAAATCTTTATTTATTTACTTAATGTCTGTCATTGTGTCATATGAGATAATATAAAACATTCATAAATTATTAATCCAGATACCCACTCGAATTCCCAATAAATGTAAAGAATTTTTGAAAAATTAAAGAACTTGCTGCGATGAGAATGTCTAATTCACCGGTTAAGGATGAGGAGGGGGAGATAGATCATCTAGATATATGGTAAAGCAGAAACTTGGGGAAACAAAGGGGATTTTTTCCTCTTTTCAGATCATTAGCATATTAAAATATATGACTTTTACACCCCACCAACGGAGCTAAATGTTCACACTTTTTTTGTCTTCATTTGCAATCAATCGAGCTATCAGATTCATGCAGTAAAACCACAGACATTGGGATTATCTGTGTAACACAAATAACATCTTCAAAAGGAGAAAATTCTGAATTGATATGGCTCTTACATATATATGGCTCATGACAATTTAGCCATGTGTATGAGCCATATATATGTAAGCCATATGCCATACACCATGTTAAAATATGCACAATTACATATCCATTAGGAAAGAATTAAAAAACAATCTTGATGGTTTGGGTCAATTTATTACATATTTCGACTTTGTGAAACAGATTTCGCATTATTTAGTTATTCTATATAAATAAAAATGAATATTTGTCTGTATGTCTCTTATGCCTTAAACCGTTCATCCGATTGCGATGAAACTGGGTCAGCTTATTGTTTACATCTACGGGATGGTTATAGGGATATCTAAAATTAAATAACAAATCAATACAATTATCTAAAATTAAATAACAAATTTCGAATCTCATCCGCATCTATTTACCAAGGATTCATCTCCAAGTAACAAGCCGAGGTGACAATAGATTTTGTAGGAATGCTAAATCCAAATTAAAGGTTCATATTTTGTAGCTATAGTATGCAAATATCATGCAAATCATTCTCAGAGGTAACAACCTTATTACAGATTATGCGAGAATGTTTTGGGGAGACCAACAATGGGTTTTTAAATTTTAGCGTTTTTCGCAATAACTGCCAAAAATATTATAGTACAAATAAATTTGCTCTGTCTTAATTTACAAAAAATATCTCTTCAACTATGTAAACTGTTTTATGGTATACACATATTTTCTATGTTTAATCAGTTTTAAAAGAAAATGTTTCAATTACATTTTCTAAAATTAAATTTGAGAATTGAATATATTGAACGAATCACGAGATCCAATAAATAGTTTTTTTCATTACCATTCTGAAAGAACACAAAGTTTTACAAGTCTAAAAGAATATACAAATCTAATATATAAAAAGGTATATTTGTTTGTTCGTATTTTATATACTGTCGTACCGTTCATCCTTATTCGATAAAACATTGCCAAATTATTGATTGATTGCACTTAATATTTTTTTGGTGGCAGCAGCACGCCGGGTACCAACTCGTATATATTATTTTAGCAATAACGAAAGATTTTTCCCCAGTATCTAATTTTAAAGACAAAATGCATAGTGTGTTTAGTGATTTGTTTCAGACATTAAAAAAAAAATCAAGTCATTACTTCTGTACGATATGCACTTAATATTTTTTTTGGCGGCAGCAACGCGCCGGGTACCAGCTGGTTATTTATATATCATTTCCTTTTGTGCATGAACATTAATATTCTGGCATTTGCATTCACTGCGAAGAAAAGAAGACATGCATAAAAATCCGTACTAAACAAACACAGATTTCAATTTTTGCGCGGCCCACTCCCTCCATAGGAATTCCACAGCTCTAAAATTTCTGTTAAGCTACCAGAAGCCACGGGGTGGGACCGCGACTTGAGCAGGGAGGGGGAAGGGGTAGAAGTTTGGTAGGCGTGTTCAGGGTGCACACAACTCAACTTCAGTCCCTGCTTGTGTCTGTGGGTGGGAGGAAAAAGCCGCTGACAAGAAAAACGTCTTCTTCGGGCCCTTTCTCTTCTAAAGACGGGATCTCGTATTTCTTCGTAGTAGTACCAGTTTGGGAAGGGAGGGACAATCGTCTGGTTAAAAAGGGGGTTTGGAAAGAATTATGGGATAAAACGTCGGATCACGTGGTATTTTTTATTCCCTCCCATTTTGTGGACGCGTGTTCTGCTTACCCCCTCTTTGACAGCTTGTTGTTTGGTCTATCGCTGGCAATATAACCCTCCCCCTATACTCCATAATCGGCATATATATATATATATTTTGAAATGGGATGTTTGGAGGATGATATAAGTGTCGATGAAAAGTTGGGGTTGGGCCCATGGATGGTCATTGGGAATACCAGTGTCTTTTAGCGGTGGGTCGTCAAATTACCTTCGCTTAGAGTAAGGCTATGAATTAAATTTGACAGAAGTGCCATTATTTTTTTCGGTGTATGAACGTGTCGCCTTTGGCTATCTTATGATACACGCCATCCATACCAATTCTTCGATGGCGATAAATTTAAGAACAGGACGCGATCAAATGAACTCTCTTGTTAGAAATGATCGCCAAGGGATGTGTAGCTTCTTCAGTGTGAATCTAAATGTGCAAGAAAGGGGGATGATGATGTATTGTAGTTAATATAAAATGACGTCTAACTAGTATATTATATATGTATTTCTATCGAGTAAAATAAAATCACTTACCTTCTCTGTAAACTGTGAGGAATTTCACCATTATCTAATTGAATGAATAATAAAATTTAGGCAGTGGTTTTCTTGGCGAAAGTTTTTGTCTTTAACTAGTGAGATTTTTATAAAATGAGATGTTAAGAAAAATTCAAAGAAAAAATTCTAGTTTTCTTAATTTTCCGTGCACTTACCTGGTTTGTAAAAAAACGCAACAAAAAAAGTGCTCTGTATATAATCATTTTTTTGCTTGTTTACCCGTTTTTACAATTTTATATTAACGGCAAATGGAGGATTTGGTGTTCGAACTCGAGTATAGTTCATATGTGAAGTGTTCGATGTAATAAACCAACTATTCTGACTTAGTGGAGGAGACTAAATCAATTAGCAATTGATCTATAATTTAACACATCCTGAAACCCTTAAAAGTAATAATACACGTATAAAGTGATGTATGTAAGATGCTAAAAATTTATATGTAACATCCATTTCAGGTATTACAGTGCTTTGTCAAAATGAAATTAACGAGCATTCTCATATCTTGCTTGAGAACCATTTAATGATCTAAAATCATACGAAATTATATTTCTGGACATTAATATTATAATTAAAAAAATTATCTTATGAAATAATATTTATTTCATCTTTCTTAGCTACATACCTTCTGTTTTTTATGTTGGGGTTAAGTGAAGCACTTAAAAATGCTTAAGATGCTTATTTTTTTTTTAAAGATTTTCCACAATGCATTCTCCTCGTTTCAGAATTATACAAAAGATTACATGCAGTGATCATCGCTTTGAAAATAATTTTCCTCAGGTTTGCAAAAGACTTTTCCCCAATGCATGTTTCTGACTGTACAGTTCTATGAAATATTTCGAAAACATACAGTGGCTATCGGTTTGCAAACGAATATACTTTCAAGAATTTGCTTTTTAATACTTTTTTTTTTTGGTATTTATCATGTTCGAATAATCATATTTTTGTACTCCACAAAGCAAAGCCAAAAATTCTCTATTTTTGAAGTCCGATCATAATCTGCTGAAGCAGTCTATTTTCACATAAACCACTTGCTGTTCTAATAACCAACAATGAATGTCGCCCCTTTGAGCGGTTGATCCCTACTGGGCAAATAATATCCACCCAGTTGTCCGAAAATCCTTTTGAAGCACAACTTTTAAGCTCCTGGTTTCTTCTGTCCAGTGGCCATTCGAGCGTATTCCATATCGGAAGCTTTGACACACCTATACTGGGTCATTAAAAGAAAATGCCGAAAAAGGATTCCGTACCCCTTTTGTGCCAGCAAGAGAAGCGTTTCAATCAATAGTTGCGGTGCTCCAAAAAGGAAGAAAAAAAAAGTTTGAGTTACGGATTGATAGAACTTTTCAGTGAACAGTTTCTGGGGTGAGGTGACTTGTTTGATCTCCGTTCGGAGGGGTTCCGTTCTTTCATGCCAACCCCCGAGACAGACTGGGGATATGGGGTGGGGGTTGAAGGATCTTGAATAGGCGGAAAGGGAATGATTTATCTTAGCCCTCGTTTACCGGATTTACTGCAAATTTCGTCTGAAGAGCGCTCAATCACGCATGTAGACGAGAATGGTTAAATTGTCAATAGCTGTGACGTGCGTGGTGGAAGACATATTTTCATTGGTGGAAAATGCAATTTCTTACCGCATCGCCATCTCTTTTTCCCGAAATGTCTTTTTTTGGCAGTTTAATGGATCGGTCAGAAAGAGAGGGTCAAACCCGAGATCTAAATCTTAACTTCGGGAGGATACCTGACAAAGGATTGCTGGGCTTATTGTATCTCTCCAGCTGGGCTGATGGTTGGGTTTCTAAGTTGAGAAATGCCTTTAATGAAGTGGATTTTTTTCCACGATACATACGTAATGGAAAGTTTTTACCAAATGTGATGTAAAAATTATTGATTTGGCAGGTTATGGAATGCATTCATGATTTCTTATTCTGATGGATTCTTTAGGTGATTTTAGTTGTAAATGTATAAATGTTATTGCGGAGTAATTTATTCGAAGACATACTTGACGAAAATTGTAATTAATCATTGGTTATTAAGCCATAAAATAATTTTTTTATTGATAATTCTGTCAGAAAATGGATTTAAAATGATATGTCAAATATGAGGGCCATTTGAAGACTGTCGCTATATCAGAAATATCAAATATGCATAAATTTTGTAAAACTACTTAATCTCTTTTGGAAATGTTGCTGTTAAACATCGCTAATGTCTATAACAACAGTGGACGTACATAATATCATAAATTACCATTTTAAAATGAAAAATACTCGCAACTTTCAGTTCTATGGTAAATCACATGGTTGATCGTTCATTAAGATCAGGTGATCTTTGAAAAGGACATAAGCTTCTACATTCATGTTTCTTCTTATAACAATAATGTTGTCAAAACAAAGCTGTAAATCTTGCACATTGTTATTACTTTAAAAAAAATTTAGATCGTAAGTGTGACTATTTAAATATGTAACAGATGATTATTTCAATAAACTGATTATTAAGAGAGAAAATTTATTATGTTCATCTTGTTTGAAATTTGAACTCTAAAACAATATCAACAAACAAACAATTTAAATAACAAATAAATATTTGTTGTCTACAACGAGTTAGCAGTTTCGGAAAAAAAAAAAAAAAAAAGAGTGTGGCAATTTGGATTTTCGATTTAAAAAAAAAATAGCATACTGAAGAGGAAAAAAAATCCCACTGAGCCACGTTTAGAATAAGTTTTTAATCCTTGAAAATGGCCGATCGAAATGGATTTCATATTAGACATTAACAAGTGTCCTATTAAAGAAATGTGGGTACTATGTGGTCAACTTTGAATGCATGCCGTTTTCATTCCATGTTTTTGTTTTATGGTTCAGTTTTATTTGATCAATCCGTATTTACTATAATATTTGTTTCACGCTATATTTGTGGAAATATGTAGCTTTATCACTATCACATGAGCGTCAAAGATGTTATTTCCCATTATGTTTATGTTATTTAAATTCAAAATCACTTCAAAATAGGCCGAATTGTTAATAAGTATATTTTGAAATAATAGTTTTACTTCGTATGAGTTACTTTTCGTGTGATTGAGATTTAAATATAATTTTTGGCGGACATTTTATTAAAAAAAAAAGATATGCAAAAATATCGGATTTTAAAGACAAAATTTGAAAATACTCTTCAGGATGGGAATATTTTAATCTAATTTAACTGAGGTAACTGCTTGTTTTACACTGATGAAATATAACATTTTACAATAAACTCTGTTAAGATGTTTTATTTATTTATTATTATGTTTTTTTTTTTTTTTTTTTTTTTTTTTTTTTTTTTTTTTTTTTTTTTTGTTGCTTTGAATTGTTTTCTGAGTTACGACGCGCCTGTTGAGCATAAATTAGAGGGAGGAAAATGTATCGTGCCTCGGATTTCTGTATTTATATTTTGATGTTGCTATTTTACTGAAAATAATTTGTGAAATTAATTCTCTTATTTACTATATAAAACTGTTTTTGAAACATAGCACTTATTTAAAATTCTTGTAGTTGGTTTTTCACATTTGCTATTTTGTGTGTATAATTTATTATCAATCCTTGAAAATGGTATTGGGCACTTCACAATATCAACCGGCAGAACAAAAAGCTCTTTTCTTTCACTTTGGGGGGGGCAATAAATAAGAATAGAATTCTAATTTTCTCAGCAGAACGCTGAAATTAAGAAAAAGAAAGTAAAGAACAAAAATTGACTTTTCTCGAACAAAGAATGTTCACTTGGATTTTTTCGTAGTTAATAGTTCCCAGTTTTCGAAAAAAGATTTTTGTTTTTATTTTTGAGCCCCTTTCTTTTCTCACTTTTCTGTTTTTGCTTTAAATCCATTGACAGCTTGTGTTCTGTGTTATTTCGAACTCTGGTGTTTTTTGGTGCGGTTATTCGATGATGTGTTGGGCTGTTTTTGCGCCAGACAAGACATGTTTGGAACGTTTCTTTGCTGCTCGAGCAGTAACCTGTTATTAACAAAGGAAGAAAAAAAGAAAGATGGCGGAATCCAACAAATAACTGGAAAAGGAAGCAGTAGATTGCAACAAATAAAGGAACAAAAAAAAAAAAATCACAGGTAAGGTTAAGGCTGCCACTCGACCGTCTGTTGGGGGAGGATTGAATGAAAATACCGTGAATTATTTCTAAATCAAGAGACTTCTTCCAGTATGAGCAATCAATTCTTCGAACAGTTTTTTTCAGCTCTTTTTTATTATTATTATTACAACGGATGACTGTTCACGTCGTCCTATTTTATTTTCTGCTATATTTATTACTGTAGGGGCTACTTTTTGCATAATATCATTGCGTTACTATGAAATTGACTGCAATATCATATACTTTTGGTTAAATTTGGTTTATATATGCAATATGGATTCGTTCGATTCACTATGCTTCAATACGACTAATTAAAATGCAAAAGAGAATGGTTCATTTGTTAAAATGCTAAAGAGAGGGGTTCATCTTGCGAAATCTTTTTTTAAAAAATAAGTTCAGTTGTTGATTTGATTAATATTCTAATGCTTTGTCATTTTGAATCTGAAATGTTTCAAATGCTGTGGAAGACCGACTTAAATGGATTGAAATAAACTGTATAAATGATAAATTAAAATGATCTGCCTTTGATATGATGATTTTTTACCGAAATTTCCATGTTTCTTGTGTGCTTATTTATTAGATTTCTTCTATGTTTTTGGAAGTAGTTAAATAAGACCGATTTAACCAATTTTCGAGATCTCACTTGAAACCTTGTTCCACTGAAAATTCGGCCTGATGCACTTTAAATTTGATTTCATGAGTTGTACTTCTTGCGTCATCTGGTCGCGGTTCAAGATCTGACGTGGTCTATTTTAAAATACCACCCTTATTGTTTCGAAACTCGACATAAATGTATCGAAACTTAATTAATTGTGAATTGTTAGGTAATTTTTGGAACCGGTATTAACTTTCGATGAAGTAAACTAAATTTTCTGCAGTTATTTCATACACGGATATAATTTATTTTGTTGAAATATTTGTGATTTTGGATTTATTTTCTTTGTTCAGTTTAAGTCGCTGTTTATCGTATATTAAGAAGGTGGAAAATAACAGAATTTGTTTAATTTGTAGTTCTTATTTTGATGACTTTTTTTTTGTGTGTGGTTTTAGATTTGATCCTTTTATTTTTGCATTTGTATTTATCCGAATACAATTTGATTTCTCTGGTTTTATGTGCATGCACATCGTAGAACAGTTGTTTTTTGTTACTATTTCATATTACGTTAGATTTATAAAAAGAGGTATTAAAAGTTTTTTTAATGCAAACCCGTATGACGTGACCCGTTTATTTTTAAATTTCACTTCTTCAAGATAGAAGCAATAAACAATTTGAATTAATGTTGTGAATCATTCGATGTTGGTCGCGATTCCAGTTCAGGTTACTAAATATAACTTTGTTGTTATTGTTATTGTATTTGCATATTATATTTTTAACATTGTTATTTTTCAAATTATTTACATAATAAACTGATCGAAACGAATTGTTTTGCATACGTGCACGCTTAACTCTTTTCCAGTTCCATTTAGTCAAGGTTGTTTTTTAGTTACTTTTATCGTGTGTTTTATTCGAGAATGTTTGAATGCTACCTACTTCTTTCCCCCTTAAATTACTAAGCAGCACATTAAAAGTACTAAAAAAAATGAAGAAGTAGATAATAATCCTACCACTTATGTGCTCGCCAACAAACAACAAAGCACATTTCAATCGCCAACAAACAACTTTATCACCAATCCTGACAGATTTCCTATCTCTTTTATTTATTTGGAATTCCTAAAACCGCCCTCCCATTCTGCGTAAAACTGGAAAGTCCATTTCATATCTATTCCATTTATCGCTTTTATGATTCCCCAGTGGAATATCCGCTCAGAAGTCAGGCGTTCTAAGTGACTTCGTCAGATAGCAGTCGGATTTATTGGACTCATCAACCCAACAGGGCATCCTTCTCCCAATCAGTCGGAGTGAAAGAAACTCTAAATCTTACCCAATCTGCGGAAAAAAAGAGCTCTGTTTTCCTGGGGAGAGCGAGCGATTAGCGTTTAAAGCGCAGTAAATTGGGGCAAGTGCCCCTCGGGCCATCTCTCACGGTACTGAACGGAAATAGCCTATCGTTTTCTGTAAAGTTTTTGGCGCTAATGAAGGGATGATGACGTGCCAAAAGCGATGGAAGATCCCCACAAAGAAATCTCTTCATTTAGAGTGCTTTAAGAATAACTTCTTCTAACATCAGCGTCACAGTGTTATGCTGATAAAGATGAATTTTATTTGTTTTTGTGGCCTTGATTTCCCTGACTGATAAGATGTGATGAACGAAATTTTAATTTCTGTCAGATTTACTTTTTTTTTTTATGACTCTTCTGAAAGATTTTTCAGTTTTCGGTTAATTTTCTATGAATATATTTTTATTGTAATTTTCCTACTTTTTATACAATAGTAGGTTATGATTAAGCAGTATTAAATTCTGCATGTTTTCATGTAGGTAGTTGCGAATTTCTTAAGAAAAAAAAGACATCTTGTTTTGTAAGGGCGTTCTATGAGGTGGTTAGAAGGATATATGAATTCGAGTTTTCCAAAATAATTATAAATTATCTAATGATTTATAAATCATAAAATGTTTGAAGGCATTTTGTGAATAATTTAAATATGTAATTAATTTTCAATTCTAATATTAATACTATATATTCAATTTCTTTAGAATAAATAGAAGTTTATTTTAATTCTGTAAACTTTATTATAAGTTCTTTTTTTCCTTTTCTTTTTTGAAAATTTAAAACAAAAACTGTCTTAGAGAAAATTATCTGCTGTTTTTACAAAGGGATTTTAAACAAAAACTAATGCAAAATTCTTCCGTATTTCCTTAAGTAAATGATGTTTTTTTTTCCCTTAAACATTTACAGAATTTATTTAATTACTGAGATCTGCAAACAGTTTTATTTTAAAAATGGCAAGATTTTTATTTCATATAATTTGGAATATACGACCTCTCCCTATTATCCAATATAAAAATTTGTATGTATAGAATAATTCTTAATTTTGAAGTGACATCATCTATCTTTAGTTCAGCTGAGTAATGAAGCAGTATTTAAAATGGTTGGAAAAGAAATCGTTTTCTTATAGCTAGCGAGCTTTTTGCTTTTAATTCTTTGTAATTTTAACAGCTATATCACTTGCGATTGAATTTCTCCTGTATGCATATTTCTTAGTTAAAGATATTTATTTCGTTATTTGTGTTCTTTTTTGTTTGTTAAGAATATTCTTTGAGTTGCGATTGATCTATCCTTTTGCATTCGTTCTGACAGATCATACATTAACATAAATTTTGTCACTTCCAAAATTAGGTGGGTTTTTTTTTATTTGTAAGTTATTTAAATTAAATTTGTAAGTTATTTTTTATTAAATTTGTATTTTAATATTTGTTACTATTATTAGCAAACATAATTATTTGTTATTATAATTATGTTTCTTAATTTTTAGAAACTTTAAATTTAACATTCTTATAACTTTAAAATTGTTATTTCAAGAACATTACATTTTTTTCCTATTCAGTCTATATGTATGCATGAATGTTATTGCATTTAAACCAAGAGTTCGTAAACTTATATTTATTTATTCATGTCTGTAAAATAATAGAATTAGCTTAGACAGATTCAAATAAATAATTTTTTTCTATTAATTTTCTCAATTATTTTTGTTTACCTGTGCTAATGAATCGGAGAAATGTTGCCTACTTTTTACGATTCTTAATTTGAAATATTCTAATTTAAATTAAAAATTCTTCCGATGTGCGTTGTATAGTCGTCAATTCAGAAAACGAACAAAACAGAAATGAACAAAATCAGATCTTTGAATTCTGTTTTGAGAAAAGGCGCAAGTAATTTTTTTCCCTTATCAAAAAACCATTTTTATGAGTTATTATTATATTATTTATTATTATTATATATTATTTGCCGAAGTCATACTAGTATCAAGTAAAAAATGATTAATCATTTATTGTTTCGTTTTGGAATGCGATTTTTTTTATCTCACTATTTTTCAAGACTGTTCTATTTTACATTCTGCTACTAAGAACTTTTGTCGCTAAAAAGTGTTTTGATTTTCCTTCGTGCATCGGTAGCCATCCTCAAGTTTGCTTGCTGCACAATACTTTAGAGATAAGATAAGATAAGATTATTAAATAATTATGTAATAAACTAATAATGATGAATTTACAAGCATTTCTTGCGTGACCGTTTCTTCAGCACAAGTTCGCCAATTGAGAGAATAACCCTGAACCAACGTTTGACCTTTCACGTTTATAAAAGCAAATGGAGGTTTTTCTTTTTTTGTTTATTATTTTTCATCCTCCTTTCCATTTTTTTCACTTGATGTCATTAAAATCTCACCAAAGCGTTCCGCCTTTAACACACCGCTGGGCCGAAAGAAGTTGTAAACCGAACTCGCCCGCAATAAAATTGACTTCATTTCGATCATAAACTTACGGCTGTTACAATTGACTGCAACATTAAATAGCTCAAATTTTTTCTTGCCTCTTTCCATGCAAAATCATTAAAATAAAAGTTTTTTTTTTTTTTTTTTTTTTTTTGTATTTTTTCAAAAAATTGTTGGCGTTTGTGAAGTTGAAGTTCTTTATGTTTTGAAGAACAATTATAAATAAGTAAAATTATGAAAATAAATGCCATAAAAAACTCGACATTCTTTATTAAAAAATTGTGTTTTTTTGTTGTTTTTGTTATTATTTAGTTGAACGTAGAGAGTGTATTAAATGTCAATGATCATTGATATAACGATTTCAGTTAAAATTCAAAACAAATCAAGAATTGATTTTTTTTTTGTTGTTGTTGTTTCTAGTTATTTTTCTGAAAATCGTTTGGCGTTTCCGAAGTTGAAATTTTTTTTGCTGGGAAAAAATTACTAATACGCAAAATTATGAAAATAAATGCTCTAAAAACTTGGCTTTCTTATTTAAAAAATTTTGCTTTACTTATTTAATTAAAAATTGGAAGTTTATTAAAAGTCTGTTATCATTGATATAAAGATTTCAGTAAAATTTGATATTCAAATCAAATTGAGAACGATCTTTTTTTTTTTTGTTTTTTTTTTTTTTTGTTTCTAGTTGTTTTTCTGAAAATCGTTAGGCGTTTGAAGTTGATGTTCTTTATGCTGGGAAGAACAATTACGAATGAGTAAAATTATGAAAATAAATATCATAAAAATTTCTGGTTTTATTCATTTAGTTGAAAATAGGGCGTTTATTAAATATCGGTGATCATTGATATAAAGATTTCAACAAAATTCGGCATCTAAAACAAATTAAGATATTCACATCTTTTAGGTAAAAAAGTGTCTGAGTTGATAGTATATGAATAATTTTGATTCTACTCTTACGTTTTGTATTTGATTGAAATAATGATAATATATTTTTCGATTTCGTTTCAATTTAAATTTTATCATTGACTGAGCTGGGGAAGTAAATTGTATAAAATATATCAAAGCGCATGAATTGTTTTTTTAACTACGAATTTCTTGCGATTTGTCTGTAAAACGCACTTTACAAATTACAGCTGTTGAATAATCTTTCACGGATTATAGGCAATAAAAACTGATAGAATCAGAATCAGTGAGTAAATATGGATTCGAACCTTTTTAAAATAACGAACAATTTGAAAAAAGTATGATAAATACTATTCTTCAATGTTCTTTTTTTTTTAGCTCTTAAATTTTTTTAAGGTTTGGCTCTTATGCTTCCGTTATATGAGTCAGTTTGGATTTTTAATCATTATAATCTTAAACCACGGTGAAAGAATTTTGCAATTTCCTTTTACACCCCAAAGAACCGCACTATTAACTAGGTGGTTTTAAGGTCTTCGAATTGATACATAACCACTGGATGATTGCTCAATCATCGGCGAACGACTCTTCGGTTAAAAACTCTCCATTCTATTCCATTGAAATGTGAGTAAAAGCCAGGAATGTTGTTGGCGCCTTTATGCCGCAGGGACAGTCACATAAAAAAAGATCCGCAGGGGACTTCTCTTGTCCCTTCCGCTGGCACAAAAAGAAATTCAGCCCTCCCCCTACTATAGAAGACAGCTCAGTTTGTATCATCTGTTCTTGCGAATGCGCCAATTTGGTTTCGTCATCGCCATTATTGGCGAGTTTTTTTTATACCGAATTTATCGTCCGCTATTGTCTGATTGTTCTAAAAATAATCACTGTTTCCTATTGTTCGTAAGTGACTGTTTGATGACAATTGTGCAGAACGCGCGAACTCTCGCTTTTGCTTGTCAAATTTTAATGTTTTTAGATAAGAAAGATATTTCTGTTACAGGATTTTAGAGATAAATATGCAAATTACATTTGAATGAAAAAGATATCAAAGAAAGTACAAGCGGCCTTCAAGCGTGCCTGCTTACTAGATCATGAAGGAAATTCAGAGATATCGTGAAATATTTATTTTATATTTATAAGAAAATGGCTGTTAATTTTAAATTAATAGTAATAATATAATTTTTTTTTTTAAATATTTAGTTTACAGTTATGGCAGTTTTATGTATAGAAGGAGATAGTTAAAATTCAATCCGTTGCTCATTAAAATCTGGAATAGAAAATCAACATCAAGAATTCTTTGAAATTGTATATTCCAATGACAACTATTTTTCATTTTACGTCAGGACTTCCATATAACATTTGTTCTCCGAATGTTTATATTTCACATTCTAAACTAGAATTGACAACATTTATTTAAAGAAAACATTCATTATTCTGTCAGTTTCAATTGTTAAATCCGTCAGCTTTTCTTCAAATTAATTGCTTACTTGTTTTCTCTCATAGAAATAACTTGAAAAAAAAAATGTGTCCGTTTATTTAAATTTTTATATTTGTAGATGAAATATACACAAAATTTTTGGAAAATCTTTTTCTAAATTTATTTCTGTGTAGTATAAAGATCGAGCTGGACTCTTTTGAATTTTTTTTATCAAACGCATTTTTTTACAATTATTTAAATCACTACATAGAACTAATATCACAGCTGAATAAAAAGAGAGAGAATCTTCTGAATTATTTTAAATTTTAATAATGTAAATTAATTTTTATGGTTTCGAATGACTCACTATCGCTTATTCTTTGCAGAGAAAAATACATTAGGTTTAATTAATCTTTGTTAGTATCATTTATAATTTTGTAATATAAAATTTTATTTTTTATAATTTTTTATGAATTTAAAAAGAACATTTAATAAAATTAAAAAATTTGATATTATAAAAATATTATTACTTTCTTTGTTTTGATACCTATTGTTAGTTTTACTTAATCATTTTCCTTTTAAATGACACATGTTTGTCCTTTCACAGTACACTACCTTTTAAAATTTAAACTTGGAAGAAAAAAAAGTTTTGTTCCAAAGGATCTAACCGAACAAGCTGGTTATCAAAGGCGGCCAGGTTACAAATATATTATTTGTGCTAATAGATTTCTTTTCGACAAAGCAAACGATCAGGATTGCAACCATAATCTAAAAGAGTTACGGCATAGAACTTTTAAAAGTTGCCCTCAAGTTAAGCATAATGTTTTCAACTACTTGACCTATGAAAAAAAAAAAAACATATTCTAATGTAAAAAATAGGATACTTTAAATTAATCACTGCATTTCTACGTTCTTTTATTTTCCATTTGTATTCCAACAAATTTCCAACTATGTCACTCCAAAGTCGATTAACTCGAGTGGATGATAAATTTACCACTCAGAAATAGCCTAACAAATGCAGGATTCCAGTAAATGATTAATATGGAATTCATTAAAAAAATATGCGTGTTATTTATACCCCTGAAAAAATAAGTGCATTCAGTTGAATCAGTTTGCTGCAAATTAAAAGAATGTACATATAATAAATTAAAAGCTAAAGTGAAAATCTTAAGCTCGGTGTTAATGATGGGCAAAAGTACGTGATTGAAGGTTTTAACGAATGAGTTCGAATCTCATCATAATTTTAAAACATTTGTTACAGATTGTGTATCAAATCGTATTTAAAAATAAAGTGAAAGAAAAAAAATGTGCGTTAAGGAAATTAACATGATTAAAAAAACACATTGTTTAGTTTTATGATAATATAAAGATTATTTTATTTATAACATAATAATTTTAGATTTGAATATTAATTTTAATAGGTATGCTTTAGCGATTATCCGTTTAGCGTCAGTTAAACCTATTTTCGCACTCTATTAAACTTTCTATTAGACGGCCATTTTTATTATTCTTATCGTTTATGTCTTCTCTTTAATTGAAGAACTTTTCATGAAACAGTGAAGCCATTCCCAAACAATTCTTATGATTTTCCTGTTCAGTTTATTTACAAGGCGAAAATGAAATGAATGATACACAGCTGTAAAAGTATTCAAAGGAACAATGTCAAAAAAATCATGGTGGATTGTTTACATTTGAACGTTGCCATTCGGCATTAAATAATAATAGCAATTTCTACCTCATACGTTAGCACGCACACAGACGCACACACACAAATATTTATATATAATTTATTCAGGGGGGAATAATGCTGGTGATAATCGAAATATACGTATATTTCCTCCCTCCTCCCCTTCAAAATGGAATTAAAAAAAAGCAGGTCCCGTTTAAGCGATTAATTTATGAACAGAATAGAAATAAAATGTATTAAAATATTTAAAACTTAAACATAGTATTTTTAGCGGTCAGTAAAAGTGTAAAATGTTGCATGTATTCAGCAGAGTAATTTTTCTTGTGTTCCTTTCGTGTATTCGGTCTCTTTAACAATTTTGAAAATATTATTTATATTAATAATACTTCAGTAATTCAGAGAAATATTAAAATTTTATGTCATTCATATTAGGTATCGGTTAATGAGAGTAACAATTATATTTCACTAAATAATTTTTATTAAAATATTTTTGCAGATAAAGGTATAAACATATGATTTATCGTAACATATTTAATTTAATATAATTAGTTTATTATAATTACTTTGAATTTAATATAAGTAGATCATTATAATTCTAGATATATTTTTGAAATTTCAATAAGATAAGATTATGCAAAAGGAGATATTTGTCATGTAAAAAGGAAAAATTGCTTGATTTTACCCGCCCACACAAGGTAACTCTACTGATTTAAGCTAAGCTGAAGCTCTTTTACAACGTCCCTTTTCTTTCTTCATTTAACTATTTTAAATTTGATTCTCCTATTTATCAGTCGACAATTCAAGATTCATAACGAATTGATTTTTATTATTTAACTTCTTATTGAAAAATTGAGAATGGACTCAAAATTTCCATTTCCTATAACGATTGAAAAGGACGAAACAGGTGTTAGAGAAAATTCAAATGAAAGATAATTTGAATGTTACCTGGAGTCCTCCTCCTTTTATACCTCTATTTATTACCGAGGAAGAATAGGCACTTCCCCCCCCCCCTCCATCTCCCTCCTTACATATCGTGGGCCAAGTCTGAAGTTATTATTCTCCAGTCCACAGGTCCGGTAAAACTCTTGAAGCCGCCTCTATATTTTACGATTCAAAAGACTTTTTATTCTAAAAAAGAAAGTCACCGAGAAGTTTAAAGCCCTTCAGCACCAATGAATAAAACTGCATTCCGAATTAATTTATGGCATTCTTAGCCTACCAAGACTTCTTCAATCCAAGACGGCCATTAAAAAGGAATCAGAAAGAAGCAGAAAAAATAAAAAATAAATAGAGATTAATATTTTTACTCGCCACTATTTTTTTTTTCCCCTTCGAAGTTTTTCGGAGGTCTTTTTAAAATCCTTCTGAAACAGTCACGGTTGCAGCAAATCCGGATTTAATGAAGTAGTACGGTGAAAAATTTAGTTGCGTGTAACTTGGAATTCTCAGACTGAAATAATCGTTTTCGCGCCACTTTTTTATTTATTTAAATTTTTTTTTTTTCTTCTTTTTCTTTCTTTCTTTCTTTCTTTTTTTTTTTTTTTTTGTTCTGGGTCAGGGGTGGGGGGAGTTAGAGAAAACGACAACAACTCAATCTACCGATTCGGTGAGGTGTTCGATTGTTTTGTTTTGGAACCGTGTTGATGCATAAACGGATGCACTTGGACTGAGATTTTTTTTATTCCTTCTGTTTTTGTTCTGTTTCCTTTTTTAAAAAATTTCTTTGTTGAACAGAAAATCTTGCTGTCCGTCTGTCGGGCACGTTCTTTTCTAACCTCTCAAATTACTGTCTTCCCTCCCTCCTTCCCTGCCCTTTTAAATAATTGGTTTACACGCACGCACACGCATACACTCACAACAAAAATGAGTGGTAAACACGATTTTTTCCCCTTCTGTTCTTAATTCTACGAAAAGGAAATAATATCATAGAAATAAAATTGTTTTATATTTCTCTTTCCTTGGAGATTCTGTCATTTTAATATATGATCGAATTTTTTAATTCAGAATTCACAAATATTTGGAAAAAAATCAGTTATATATTTTTTAAATTATAAATTATTAAGATGTTTAAGCCTGCAGTTGTTATTAATGACTTTTTAATTGTTTCTTGAAAACAAAGCCACTATTTATTATTAATTATAGCGATATCTGGTCCTAAATAAGTACATCTTAAATAACATAATATAATAACTTAATAATATAAACTTTTTCGGATTGCAAATATAAAAATTAAGGAGAATATTGAAAATTATTTGATTTTAATGTATGAAAATTCTTGTTTAATGCAGTGTTCTGTGATTTTTATGAGCAAACGGTTTCTTACTATTTCTATTTGTTTCGTTTTAATGTTTATTTTCGCGGTTAGTGTTTATTTTTTGAGTTTTCTTTCGTTGTAATGTTTATTTCCGATAGTAAATTATTAAAATAACAATCATTTGTACCTCGTTTCAAACAAAGGTTACATTAAAATGTTGAGAAACGCTTGTATTTAATTAAATGTGCAAAGTTAAATTTTATACAAACAGAGGTTAGCCATTATTTTAAAAAGACTGTGTTATTAAAAATAATGATAAAAAGATTAAATTCTTAACATCAGATTATCTTAATGAAGGTAAAAAGACGTTCCTTTGTTGTTAATGTATTAATGTTTATATTGTTTCTACTCAGATTTTAATTTGTGTTTTAATTCAGGTTATTATCCTAATTTCTTAGTCTAATACTTTAGTTTATGTAAATGTTAGTTTTACAAAAGAAAAAAAAAGAGCATAATTGGTATCTAGTAGCTTATTGTTCTGGACTAAAATATAATTCCATTATTTTGCTTATTAATATTGTAAAATTAGAATTTTATCGTATTTTCATTACTTAAAACTTGTGTTAAGCTTCTCGCTGTGTCTCCATTGGTTGTTATTCGACTATTTGCAATCATTGTTGTTTAAAATGAAGAATAATTTTTGGTTTGTTTTGTAAACATGGTAAATAACAACAACAACTAAAAGAAAAAACTTCATTCTGTCGCTGCCCTCGAACAATGGCAGATGAACTCTTTAGCTTATGCCAGCCGTCTGCAAAATGTTGTTTTTGCAGCTGAAAATTATTCAAGAAAAACAAGAAATAATTTCTAGATTTCTTGTCCCTAGTTTTTTTTTTCTTTGGTCGCAAATTTAAGTGCCCTTCCCCACCACCTTTTTTCAACAGGAGTAATGTTTTCGAAATCTTAGCTTTCAGATGAATTTATCTGAGCATGGTTTCTCTCTTGCCATTTCTGTTCTTGATAAAATTGTGAAGTGGAATTTTTACCTGAATGGAAAAAGAAAGCAATTAACTCAATTTAAGATAAATCGCAGCTGGTCATTGACAGTGTAAAAGAAAACCATTGTTTGAAAAATGATCTTTTGAATCGTGTTCAACCAGAATGAATGTTTTTTTTCTGACTCTCCCACCTCTCCTCCCCTTCTTTTGGAAACAAGTTTCTTCTTTTTCTTTCTTCAGAAGCTAGTACTGTCGAGCTCTTTATTCTTTTTGTCTTCTTTTTGTGTGTGTGTTCTTTTATCTTAATTTTTTTAATAGAATGAACATGAATCTTTCTTACATATATTATAAGCTATTAAACTTGTTCCAATAGTTGAAGTTAACGGTATTGCATTTTACAGTCATTATTATAATCTTATCATTTACTTTAAGTATTGTTATTATCATCGTTTATTATATGACTGATAGGTTGCAAAACTTATTTAAAATTATCGATCTATTTCAAAAAATATATATTTTTATATAATTGCAAAATAGACCTTCTTTCTCATATAATAAAGACAATTTTTTACTTTCCCCTTTGTCTTTATCTTTTTCCCTATCTATCTAAAAAGAATCCTTCTAGTTGGATTTCACAAAACAATTTTATATTTTTCCTCATTAAAAGATCCTGTGTAACATAACTTAGAAAGAAATAATATATTTTATCTGCTTGTTATTGGATAAAATAAACTTTGTATAACAAGAATATATATTTTGTAAAGTATATCGTTCTTTAAATAATTACATACTCAAACTATTCATTGTTTTTAAAAATCTTGTATCGTCATAATTTTCGGAAACTGATCCTTTTATATTTTTATATTGAAATAATGATTTTTAAATAAGATGGTAAAATAAAAAAAATGTATTTTTAGTTTAGGGCAATAAATATTTTTCTTGCATCAGCGTAAAACAAAATTGTTACCGTATTTAATATTATCTTAAAACTTCTAATTTCCCTCATATTGATTGCTAATCATAATATTTACTTTTTTCAGAATGAATTAAATAATTCAAAATCGGTAAACGAAACATTTTTGGGCTTACAAAACGAGTCTCGCAATTGTATTAATTTACTAAAACCTAGTCATTTTTCTTTCGAATTGAATGTTTTTTCCGTATTGATTATGAATTATAACTTTTTTTTTATTTCGATTATAAAATATATTGAGCGTTGTTAATACAAAACTCTTTTGTCTTATAAACCAAGTCTTGCAATCGTATTATTTTTAGAATAACTTTGCCAAGTTCCCCTCTTCTACAACGAATTATTTCACCTTAAATTGGATGATTACAAAAAAAAGCAAGCAATAAAATCATTAGCGAAATAGAGGGCGGCTCTTTTACTTATACGGTAAGAGCTCTTTATTCGTGGGGTATATGTTCCATAAATATGCCGCGAATACAGAAACCGTGAATACGGAATGGTAATTTATATGGGATTATAGGGGATGCGTTCCTAGGTGACAAAAAAAAACAACAAACAAATATATAAAAAATCAATTTAATTAAAGTTTTTGAATATTTTGATTAATTATCTTAAGGCTTAGGCAATGGTTTGAAGAATTTCGTAATTTTCTTTTGCTTGGCAGTTTTTAAAAGCTTTTTCCATTCAGACTGATACGCAGCAGTCGCATTAGCAACTTGCATTTAAAAAATAAGACTTCGTTCCATAGACGGATCAATGTTCATAATGAAATCTCAAAGATCATTTGCCATTCTTAAACCCTCACTAAGATTTTTGAAATTAAATGTCACGTTTCCAGTGCTTGTGGAAGCCTCTTCTTCAATGGGCTGTGAATTGAACATTTCTTCCAAGTCGGTTTCAGTCAGATCATCTTGCAATTCAAGTAATTCCTGAATGTCACTTGATTCTATCTGTTCAAACCCATCTCGTCCTATTCCATTCGCGATTTCGACTATGTTTGCAGTTTGCATTTAACAACATACTTTAAACAAAGTTGTAATAAGATATATTTTACTTTTTTAATAGTCCATTTGACTGCATTTACAAAGGATATTGGATTGGAAACCTAATGGAATCTCTTTATTATTATTTATGTACTTATTACATCCGCGAATAAAGAAATTTTTAGCCGCGAATATCGGAATTGGGTCGCATTTTTTAAATCCGCGAATAGTAAAAACGCGAATAAAGGAACCGCGAATAAGGATCTTTTACTGTACGTGCCTTAATTCTAGAGCTAGATTTTTGAAAGTTGAGACGAGCGGGGGGATGTATTTCACGTGTCGTCATAACAACTTTTTTTTCTCTCTCTCTTCTTTTTTTCTTGTGTGTAGAATGACCGATGTGTAATTTTCCTGACTGACCTTCTGTGTCCGGTCATTTCGCTGCAAATGATGATTGAGTGTCACTGTTGAAAAGCCAACCTCTGTTTTTATTTATGAGGAGTAGATTGAGAGTAGGGGTATGGCAAGTCTGTGATTGATAGCGAAAGATTTTAGGCCTGCAGTTAAGTTCGAAACAGAAGCGACGAGAAGTGTGGGGAATTAAGGCATGTGTTCTAGGAATAGGAGCTATTTATACGTCGATTATACGACGACTTCGAAAACCAACTTTTGGGTGACGCCTGTTAAATGGTAGACATCGAATTTAAAAAAAAAAGAAAGAAAATTAAATGGCAGTCTTGTAAGTGTACATCTCAACTTCACTTTTTATAAAGTGCTTCTATATACTCCTCTCTTTATATATATTTAATGAATATTTTCAATATTGAAAACACAAAATTATTCCCTATTTCTACTAAGAGAATGCATGACTAATTATGTGCTCTAAATAGGGTCGTAAGAAATAATTAGGGTGTGAATTATATGTACTTAAATATTTCATCTCACCTTAACAAGTACCAATGGGAAGATTTCAAGTACCCCCCCCCCTTTTTTTCCCAGCTAAAATACGCAATGTAGTCATTATTCAGTGTTGGGGGGGAGGGTAAATTTCCATGACATCACTGCTACTTTAACTGAATGCCCCTGCTTAATTTATATAACAATTTTTTTTTTTAAATTTTATCACTGTATGGAATATTAATAACAGTATTTTATGCAGAATTTCCTTGCGTTGAATTATACGAATAAATTGATTTCAAAGACTGGATTTTAAGAGATATCCTTCCGTAAACTGCAATTTTGTATAATTTTTGAAACGAATAATATATTTGTTTTTAATATGCTGACTTATTTATTGAAAAAAGATAAAGAGTTTTAAATAATATACATAGATAATATAGATAATACAAATTTCTTTAAGATTAAATGAAGATTACAAAGGATATATTTTTAAATCTAGTAATATGCTTTTCAAAGTGAAATGCTTCCTTTTTTAACAAAATGTTGGCCCCATTTCAAATAAATATGTGAGAAACGAATGTGCAGTTGATTCTTTCTATTTCTGATACCTATAATTTTCTTCATATTCTGCTCCGAAAAAGAACGTGTTTGGTTCGTATTTTGATTTCAGTTTCAATCAAATTTCTCAAAAGTTTTCCTGTTTTACCAGTGCAAAAAGTGTCCACAGAAAAGATTGAAAGTTGGATGTTGAAAATAATTGTCTGTGATCGTCCAGAAATGATTTCATTGAACTCCCGTGTAATGTAAACTTCTGGCTTTTTGTTGATTTGCATTTTCACTTCTAAACTTAAAAACGCTTGCCGCCTTTTTTTTTTTTTTTTATTATTATTATTTTTTATTTTCCGGCATTTACGTGTGAGAAAAATCGATGGCGGTTTGTATCGAAATAGGCGTTGGGTTTAATTTTATTTGGACTGCAATTTACCGGCTCCTTTCATGCACCTGATATTCAAACAAACAACGGAAGTAATTTTCAAAGAAAATATTTCTTTTGGGTTTTGCTTTTAATTTTTTGGAACAGCTTTCAGCAATCGAAAAGCTGTGGTAGGGAACCGCCCTGTCCCCTTCGGAATGCAATTTCGAATGCGCCATTTTAATGATAGTCGGGCATTCTGTTCGCATGTGAACTTTTTGAATAGTATTTACTGGTGAACAGTTATTCACTAAAGAATGCTCTCTCTCTCTTTATCCTTCACCTTTTATTTATTTTTATGCCTAAAAATAAAAGGAAATTAAAAAAAAACTTTGTCATCAGAGATTTAATTAAAGAAAAGAGTGTTTCAGAAGATAATTTTCAAGTTTATTTGAAGAAAGAATTTAATTTCCAAAGAAACAGATGTTGAAATAACATCCTATAGTTCCTGCGTGTTCAGAGTTTAATATCTGTATTTAGTGTGACTCATAATAATGAAATTTAACTAATAGACGCTTACTTTCTCTACATGTAAATTTGTTGACGAATTTTCGCTTAATTATTTTTATAGAATAAAAAAAATAAATATTTATTTTTAATTCACTCCTATCTTTGCGAATGTAAGAACAATGTAAATGCAATGACATATTTTGTAATTTAACATAATCTTTTTTTTATATAGTTTTATAGTATGAGTGTTATGCTTATGATCTCTTCTAAATGCTTAATATTGTAATTTAAATGCTATAACATAAAATTATAAAACATTGCAAAAAATTGGTAATTTTATTATCTTACTATAATTAATTATTTTATTATTTTCAAAAATCATACTTGTATATCACGTAAAAACAAGCAATAGCGACAAACAATTGGTATTCAATTCTAAGGCGTTTTTTGCAATTTGGCGATAGATGCTGTTCTTTCGAAAGACAAAATCATTTCGCTTTGAAATGATCCTCATATTTCTTATTTGTCGTTTTAATTATCTGCTGAATTCTATTTTGAATGCAACTATTCATATTTTATTATTCATAATTTTTTAATAAAATAACTATTTCAATTAATTTTAGCAAATAGTTAATAAAATAAATAGAGCAGTTAATAATAAGCTAATAGAAAACATATTTTCATTTTCTATAATTTTAAGTTATTTTGTTAAAAAAAATTCGTTTTCTAAATCATTACTGATAAGACTTAAAAAAAAAATCTTTTGGTTCCAATTAAAAACTTGTTTCCACTATTGTTTAAATTTATCTATAATGAATTATTTTGAGTGAAGTAATAATAAATTAAATTGGGAAAAACTGTGGATGATTGTTTTAAAACTTAAAGAAAGAAAAAAAAAACCCTGTTATTTAATTGTTTTAACACATTTAGATGCTGTTTGTCTAGAGGTCAGAGACGACAATCGTTGCAAAAGTACAAAACGCAAGGAAAGGGAATTGTCCTCGTTTAGAAGGGCGGGGGGGGGGGGGGGATTAAAGAATTAGTCAGCAGTTTAAAATAGGCCCTTGACATTAAGAACTAAGGAAGAATTACAGCTATTAAATTTCGGGAGGATGGATAAATTGAATTTATCACGCATATCTAAGTGGGAAGAAAATTGAATGAGATGTTCTTGTTATTTTAAACGTCTTTTCTGTAACAGGGGGGGATGTGCTTATATATGTGCAGTATTCATTGACGTCATACTTACACGTTTTTTTATTTTAAAACAATTGGATCACTTTTAACAGTATAACCATTGTCTTTAAGTCATCTATACTAATATTATAAATGTGAAAGTTTGGATAGATGGATGGAGGGCTGTTTGTTTGTTACTTAATCAGGCAGAATGGCTGAACTGAATTGGATGAAACTTGGCACAAAGATAGATTATAGTCAGGAATAGAACATAGACTACTTTTTTTTTTGATTAATTGAGTAGTTTATTTTTTATTAATTAAAAACTAACCTTCTCGCTAAAAAGCTGTGGCCAAATCCCGTCAAAAATAAGTAAATCTCCAGTTTTTTTTCCCCCAACAGAAATGAGGTGAGGGTTAGCAGAATTTCGACCCATTATTTCAAACGATTCTATTTATTTTTTTAGTGTTTGATGTATTTAAAATCAAATGTTGTTAATAAATCGATCTTTCAGATTTATTGTGAAGTATTTTTAGATGAAAAGAAAATAGAATAAAGGAAATAAAAAATGTCGAATCTGCATTGCACTGCCTCATCTGGCGTAGAAAAGTCAGACATGAACGTTGCGCCAACTGGCACTACTGTGTTTTAATTTAAATTAAATGTTTAAAAATGATGTGTATAATACTGTTGTAGCTATCTCCATCTCGATCCATAAATAAAATGGATTTGAACGGACTTGATTCGTTGTTTTGTTTTATTTTGGTTATACCATGTAAATAAATTGTTTTTACTTTAGTTGTGTGTTTTTGTTATTAAATTGTATTTATGTCATATATTTTTCGTATATGCTTATACTTTTAAATGTATCTTTTTTAGATTAGACTTAATTTTTTTATATTTGTCATTATTTGATAGTTTTTTGAACATATACATCAAAATTTCCACACGATCAGAGTCGTGGGTAATAGTTAGTCGTAATATATTTCTTAATCACAATTTTCAAACTAATCTGAAATTTTTTTGTGAGAGTTTTTAATTTTTTTAATAGGTTCACTATGTTAAATTGTGAAGAAACTCGAGAGCAATTAAGGTTATGGAATATTTATATTTTCGATCATTGTCATAATTCACAGTCTAGAGGTCATTCAAATTATGCTAAGCTCGTAAAATACTACAATATCGTAAGCAGGTATAATCAAGAAATCCATCAAAATTTAAAATATTTCTACAAAAATTTTTTATAGCTATATTAGCCTTTCTTTATAAATCCTTAGCTGATACCCGGCGCATTGCTTGCTGCCGCAGAAGAAATAAGTTTTAAATATAGTTCAAAATTTAAAATAACTGTTTTGCCTAGTAAGAAATGATTGAAAAAATATTTATTTTCTGATCGACCATGAATGCATTCATTGAAATTGAATGATATATGAAAGAAAAGTGTAAAAAATCTTTTTTTTTTTTTTTTTCAATTTTTTTTATTTAAGATCTTCAGGGTGGGCAATATTTTTTGTTTTCTATCTTCGGCAGAAAATAAATTTCTTGACTGTCCAACTCGTAGTATCCAGCATACAATTGGTTATGTGAAAAACATGGATTTTTTAGGTTCAATCCGCACTCTTGAAGTGATTGGCCGTGTTGGTGGTCATCGAGTGCTCTCTGGTCATTCCTTATTTGCGTATGAAGGCTTGATTGGCTAATTTCTAGAAGTTGCGCTGTTGGATGACTTAATTAAGGGACTAACGCTTGGTAACATATTTTTTGTCGAAGCAGTCAACATGATACGCATTTCTATAATCGAAATATCACTTGTAGATTCACTTAATAAAAAGCAAAATGACTGTTTTCTTTGGAAAATTTTCATTATATATAACTTACTTTCAGCAGCACCGACAATAATTTTATTTTGTATGTGTGAGATCAAATCTGAATAAGATGTGCAGTTTTCTGCAGTCTAAATAGTGAGCACTCTGAATGACTATTCATTAATAAAAAGAAGAAAAAAATTAGGGCTTTCACAAAGTATTTTTGATTTCATTTCCCTCACATTGACTGACATCAATAAGAATAATTTTATTTTGTTTGATATAAGTGCTATTCATTTCGATGAGATGTGCTGTTTGACTTTTGTCAATTATGAATTTTAAAATATAACCTTCGTGGAAGAGCAAGCAGTAGGTTTTACCAAGTTCCATCGCTATCGGTTGAACAGTACTGCAGCGCATAGAATACGAACAAACAAAATTCTATTTTTATGTCATAGATATGTCATAAAAGATGATATAGATGTATAAAAATGACATAGTTATGTCATTTTTATGTCATAGATAACTGTATTCTACCTTCACGTAGGTGCAAGATCCCTTTTTACATAATAGATTTTTGTATTCTTTTAGAATTGTAATGTTTGGTGTTCTTTGAGAATTGTAAGGGAAGATACCATTTTTTGTATTTTTCGTTTAATATTCGTTCAAAATTCTCAAGACTAATGTTAGCAAATGGAATTAAAGTTAAAATGATGCAAAAATTTTTGTACTCTATTACTTCTAGAAAACACTGCAAAAGACGCTAAATTTTGAATTAAATTTTCAATTCTATAGAAATGGTTCCCTTAAGACTTTCTCCCATACTCTGTAATAAGGTTGTTACCTCAGAGGAAGACTTACATAGCATTTACGCACATTAGCTACTAAATATTAGCTTCTATTTTGAATTGAGTATCTTTACAGAATCTGTTGTGTGTCCTTGGCAAGTTAGTAAAGTAGTAAAAAATAGTCTTTGGTTAATAGATGCGGTAAATCGATCTGAAAATATTTTTTATGTATTAGATAATTTTACTATGCATGTAACCATTGCGTAATTGCAAGTAATAACTATTCAAAGTTTTATTGCGATCGGATGAGCGGAACGGCCGCGCATTTGAGACGTGCAGACAAATATTCATTTCTATTTATACAGATGCGCCGTGAAAGTCCGACATTTTTTTTTTTTTAAACAGATCTTTACCAGCTTCCTAATGAAACGAGGTAAGGTGGAAGAAGTTCCAAAAGCTTTTTTTTAATACCACTCCAGTCTCTAAATTAATTTTATTGGAAATCGTCACGGAACAGTATCTCTTGATGCGTAAAATATAGATTTATAAAATATATGTGTAAAATATAAATATATAAAACATATGCGTAAAATATAACTGTATCTCTTGATGCGTAAAATGATATCGAATTGCTATTTCATCGTTCATATTTTCGTATTTAATATATATATGTTACAGTAAAAATAATAAATCGGTGATTATATAAAATGACCGGTGATTATACATAATCACCACTGAACTGGGTAAATAGGATCAATTATTTCATATTTATCAAATTTATAGGTTAGTTTATATAATCCCCTACTCGTAATGGGAAATTCAGTGGTGATTATGTATAAAAATCACCGAATTTATTACTTTTTGATATCGTTGATTTTTTAAAAATAATTTATAAGTAGTCTTTATAACGTAATTTCGCGAACTGTTCCCTTCTTTTTTACACATCAGAATGCACATCAGTCTCTAATCCGAAATCGCGTCTAGATTTGTGAAGAGGAGACCCTATGGACATTTTTCAAATTGAAATTCAATCTATCCATAACAAAATTAATACATCTCGCATCCTATTGAAACATTTGAACTATGTTCAAATTTGTTATGGATGCTGTATTTTGTAGTAGGGAATTGCAGCTAGAACTAAAGAAGTGGTATACTATTTCATTTCTTATATTACTTCTTACTACTCATATATATCATCATCGCGTTCAGATACATATTTTTACGCGTTCGTCAAAAACAAACAAACAAACAAAAGGTGTGGCGGAAAGATGAAAGGAGATAAAAATAGAGTGGAATGAGATAATTCATTGGCGAACTTAGGAGGCTTAATAATCTCTCCTCTTTCTGGGTATCATTTCTTAGTGAAGTAATATTGGCGAAAAATGATAGTCTTGGAATCTTGAAACGAACAATGAGTACACTTAACTACTTTTTTAATATTTAGATTAAAGCGTGCTTTATTTAGTTTAAGGCCAAAAAGGTATCCAATAAAAATGAACTACCTTTTTCATTTGATTACTGAACTGAGCTCGAGGAACAGAATGATTATCCTCGATCCAATCAGGATTATCACATAATTACTTCTCCAATTCTAATAGAATGAACACGTTTCCATCATTGCCACATCTGCTGCTTTCTTCCTTTGTGTACCACTTTTAAAGGCACCCTTCATAATGACTCCCCCCCCCCATCGTTTTACTTCCTTAACCAGTGAAATTGGTCTCTCCGAAACTTTCTTGCGTATTATGTAATAAAGGTGTTATTCCAAAGAACGTCATTGACATTCTTTGACATTGACATTGAACGTGCATGACATTGACATTCAATAGTTACGCATTGACGTACAATAGTTGATTAACCTTTAGCTTAAATTTAGCATTTTCAGTGAGTCTATCGTGTCATCCCTGGTATATTTCTGGTCATTAATCCCTGGCATGCGATTAATAGTATCTGAAAATAAAATTTGTTTTAGACCCATTGCTTCCAACCGATTGGAACCAGAATCGCAGAACGACTCTTATAGTCATAAAATCATATACCAAATTTTGTATGATGAAATCATTGCGTTCTTGAGTTGTCGCATTTACCTGTTCGTAGAAATACAAACCCATAGACAGTCATATCCTTGTTGGATTTGGCTAAAAATTTGATAAGTGTTAAATTTTGTCTATCTGCTTTTGTAGCTATCGTCTTTATATATGAACAGCCGAACTTGCAAAATTTATCTGAACAAAATTTTATCGAAATTTATAGATTTGGTGTAAAGACTATTTCAATTTTCACCCAACTCAAAAAGTGTTTTAGTTATTTTTTTGCCATAGACAGACAGACATTTTTGTAAAATATTTTTTTCAAACTTGTGGAGGTCTAAACAGTGGAGATTCATCAAAAGTCTGTAATTTTTTGATGTTTGCAATACATTTTCTATACTTCGTATACGAGAAAAGAGAAGGATTAATTTTTATTCTTTTGTTTTTAATATCTTTAGCCGTGTCTTAAAATCCTTTTTCCCTTACGTCCGTACTCTTTTGATTGTACAATTAACATGACATAGTTGTTAAACTAAATTTCAATACAAGGCCTCATGTTTGATGCAGCGTGATCAGAAATACTTGAACTCCATTCAATCGAATCCCATCTTGTTTAGATTATCGCTAATGTATTGCAATAAAGGGACTGTAAATTACGAGCCTTTCTTATCAGAAGAATTCGAGGGGAGGTTGCAACGTGATTTGTAGTGGTCGTTTGAATTCAAACATCGCATTAGCGTGTCACGCTTCTGAAGTTGCTTATGCTAATAGCCTGTGCTTTAGGTAAACTTCCAATTAAACGCTCTCTTCCCAGAAGTAGCGCCGGCGCCTTCTGAGCGCATCTCCTTCTCTTACCGATAATGAAGAAGTAGCCTTATCAGCGCAGCCTCCTGTTTTCTCAAAAAACTCCTCCACCGAGCCACTAAAAAAGTTATCAGGGGATAAAAGCGTCTGAGCTCGATAAGCGCACCGCCCCTACTTATCTAGGAAGAAGTGAAGTGACGCGAGCGGGGGGTCGGAGAGCGCAGGAACAGCTGCGGAATGTTCGGATTTTTCGGGATGCGGGATAATTATAGCTCGCGCACCCCTGCCGATCGCACTTCCTCTTTCCTCTCCGTCGCCTGCAGAGAGCATTATCATTATCCCCCTGTCTCTGGTTGCTCGCTCGACGCGTCGATGGTGTGGTCACTTTCACGAGCACTGGTCAAGGAGGTGTGAAGATGGACACTTGCTTCTTGGAATCGAAGGCTTGAGTGCGTGAGAAAATTTTTTCTCCCGTCTTTTGATTCCTTTTCTGCTCGGGCTGATGATGTGTTAAAGCGATTACTTCTGCTCCTCCCAGGGTTTTTTTTTTTTTTTCGTCTTTCTTTTAAAACAATATTGTTTGACCTCGGTATAACGTCACTTCTTCTGCTTACTTAGTTGCATTTTTTAGTGGTGGGTATTTTCATACCATGATATACAGATCCACTCTCGATAAATCGTCAGTGCTGAATAGAATTATGAAGTTATTTTTTAATTTGATGTTCTAATTAAAACGAAAAAACTTTCTGAATGCCCAAATTTTGACACAGCATTTGCAAACACACGTTTTTAAACACAGAGTTTACATTTTTTTTAAATCTAATAATATTGATTTATCTACTTTACTTGGAAAAACGCCAAATGATAACCTCTTACCCTTTTTAAAATCAATTGGTTTTTATTCACACATTTAGTATTTCTTTTTTAAAATTTTATTTCAATCTACTATTAATTTTTTATTTCAAATTGTATCAAATAATTTCAATTTTTTTAACTTGAAATAACTCTACCCAGTCTGGCGCAGCATGATCAAATCTATGGCCTTTGTGTCAAAAAAACCCAAACCAAAACAAAACGAAAAAAAAATTCAATTAAAATATTTCAATGAACAGAATTTTATCGTATTTTCTTATTTTAAAATGAGCTTTTATTTAACTTAAGATAGGATACTAATGGGGAACTGTTTGGTTTATGTCAAAATATAGTGTAAAGTATTTGCATTTATTTATTAAATACTAGCCGCCTTTGGCGACCAGCTGGTTCGCAATGAGTAATGGGTTCTAAAACTTTCAATTAAATCACATATTCATTAGCCTTGAAGTAATTCCGGTTATCAAGTGGCCTTAAATTAATATTTTCTTTAAGATGATGGACTAAAAGTTCTAAAAGAAAGCGTTTTTCTAATAATATTCTTTTAATTTTATAAATCAGTCAGTTTTAATGATTGATTTAGAAGACTGATTGATGTATCAACTTTTATTTAAAATATTAATAAAAATATTTTGTAAAAGTATGGCTTACAGAGCAATGTATGAAAAAATCTCAAACTCATTATTCATAAATGCATTGTTTGACTCAAACTACATAAAATGTAATTATTTACTTCATTTAGATCAAATTATTAGTATTAAACAATATTTATGCGTATTAATAATATTTTACAAATTGGCCGTTGGAAAGGAATTTGAATGCATATCCTGTATAAATAAAGATAATTTATTCAATTAATGATTTAAATATTGCAAACGATCATAGAATTCTTTGCCTTGCATTCTTTAAAGATATCACATTTTATATTTATTTTATTTTATCCAGTCACGTGCTAAAAGTTGCATTTCTTCAGATTTAATTTGCAATGATAGTTTTTTTTTTTTTTTTAAATTTGAACTTCCGTTAAAATGATGGCAACACGGTGATAAAACCTAATTTTTTCCCTTTGACGTGCTCTTGCAGATTTTATAGAAATCTTAGCTTTGTATTTATTTTTTTAGAAAACTATCACATTTTGTAATGAAAAAAAAAATATTGAATTAATGATACAGATATTGCAAACGATAATAGAAATATGCCATTAAGTCGGGATTCCAATGCATATCCAGTCTAATTTCGATCAGGTTTACCGTAAATAAACATTTGTTGAATAAATGATTTAGATATTACAAACGGTTACAGAAACCTTTGCTTTGCATTTATTTTTTTTAGAAAATATCACATTTTATGTTTCTTTTATTTTATCCAGTCACGTGCTAAAAGTATCATTTCTTTAGACTTGATTTACGATGATAGTTTTTTTTTTTTTTTGAACTTCCGGCATTCTTTTATTTTATCCAGTCACGTGCTAAAAACATGATTAAAATATTTCTTTAAAAATTCGTTAAAAATAGAAGCTTACGTTATACATTAAAACAACTGATATCGTTAGAAAGCTAATTTTTTAATCTTTAAATTGATATAAAAATCATGTTTGTGTAATAATATTTTCGGTAGTTATAGCGGAAAAACGTCAAAATTTCACTTAAATTTTAATTAATTCAAATTCTAATTAAAAATTAAAAAAAGGGCTCCGAGGTGCACATTCCTGACCTCCAAGGTATACATGTACCAAATTTGGTAGCTGTAGGTCCAACGGTCTGGCCTGTAGAGCGCCAACACACACACACACGCACACACACATTGAGCTTTATTGTAAGTATAGATGTAGCCACTTGAATACATTTCTGTAATTAATGTAATGATGCATTTTTAACTTTCGTATTTTTTTACTGTGCTTTCTTCGATAAATAGTTAAATTTTTGCGTGATCCCCACCACCTCTTCATTTGAAAAATTTTATTGTTTTTTTTGTGTGTGTGTGTGTTAAAAAAATCAGAAAGTCTTTACTACGATTTAGAACGCATACAAAGTATTTTCAAACTTAATTTATCAAAAAAAAAAAAAGAAAGAAAGAAAGAAATGGAAAAAATTTTCAAAAGAATTTTCGAGCTTCAAGTGAGATTTTAAATGAAACGTTTTTATTTACAAAGAGGTAACATTTTAACCAAATCACGTATCTATTACAACCCCACTTGAATTTTAATGGGATCCAGTTATCGAATGTTGGCATTGTTTCATCGTAAAATGATCATTTAACTCAAAGAAAGTTAAATAAACTAGTACCCGAAACGCCATACTCGTATTTTTCTTTAACTTTATGGATAGTCCATTAAGTAGATCAAGATCTGCAGAATGAAGTTATTTATTTAGTACTAGTTCTGTTTCATTACAAGTCAATCTAAAAGATATATTTGTAGTATAAAACATAGTAGGGCTTGTTCATCAATTAACTTTAATTAATCTTTAATTTTACTTTATTTAATCTTCGTTGTGAAGAGTCACCGAGGCTGTTTTGAGATAGAAATTCATAATTTTAAAACAATATCTCTTCACTAAGTAGACCCTAAATATTTTGTAAAATGTGAAGTTAATCATTTAATGCTTGTTCTGTTTCATTATGAAATAATCTGAAGGATGAAGACTAAAGAAATAGAATAAAACATGGTAGAGCATATTCGTCATTTCTCTACAGTCCATAAAGTAGACCAAAGTATGCTGCAGAAGGTGAAGTACGTTCGTAAACTTGATATGTGGTGTTGGGGGGATACCTTCTGGAGTGAAAAACGGATGATCTCTGTCTCTTGTCTAACCCCGGTCATAAACAAAGAGAAGGCATAAACCTGTTTGCTTGTCACATAAAAAAGTCACTGGTTGGGGTCACTTGGGTGGTGGTGACTTCCCCTCCTATACACCCCTCAGAAATCAAAGTAAATACTGTGCGATGCTGTGATAAGAAACTTTGTCGTCCGTTTTTAGTTGATCGAAATACAACATTTAGGATAGAAGAAATTATGTTACAGAAGGGCAGTTATTGAAATTAAGGTTATTTGAACAAAATTTAGGATAGAAAAAATTATTTGACAGGAGAGGAGTTATTCAAATTCCGGTTATTTGAATTGTCAGTTATCTGAACTGTTTTAAAAGGGGAAGGAAAAAAAATCAAAAGGGGAGGCTTGTTGAATATGAGATTTTGGTCCAACTTGTGTCAAAGATTGTCAAACCAAACTATATTTGAAGAGACTCATAAAATTTATTTTATACTTTATTAGATTTCATTCAGATAAATGTATTTGATCGAATTCTGTATTCTGTCGTATTGCATTGAAATCTTGAAATCATTTCGCAAGATATCAAATGATATTTTTCACAAACTGCAAATGATAGACGATGAATAAGAGACCTTTTCAGAAACAATCTTCTTCGTTTTCATTTATTTTGATGCTTCAACAAAAATTGGAGAAAATGGAACGAGCTTAGGCCAATACGCAAATGTGGAATTTATGAGTGTTTGACCCAATTTGATCTATAAAGTTGTCAAACCAAATGCCAGTTCAGAATCAATTGGAGCATTTAAAAAACAATTAAATCAATGTACGGCTCTAGATTGGAACATTTGCATTCCGATCCAGAATTGAATCTCATTTTTGAATTTTAATTTCAATTTCACAAAAATAAAAATTCTTTTTGTTTTTAAGTCTGAATTTACTACTCGAAAAGATATAATTGCCTCTTGGAGTTTCATTGCGTTACATGAGAAAATGATTTTGGGTTGCTGCAAAAATTCTGAGCAGCCTTCTAGTTCAGTTAATTTCAGGACTTTTTTTTTTTTTTTTTTTTTTGCATAATTTCCAAATTTTTCCAGTCAAGAACTAGATTATTATTTTTTCCAAATAAATTTTCCACTATTCTTTTTTGCTTATATATGTATTTATGCATGCTTTATTTTAACTTTAAAGGTGACTTTACTTTTAGGTACTTTTACCGTAGAGTAGTTAAACGTTAAGGATAGATAAAATACGCATACATGGAACCAAAACATTCATATATAATTAACTTTTACCCGCAACTCTGTTCGCGTGGAAATTTTGATGTACATGTACGAAAGACTATCAAATGATGACAAATCAAAAAAAATATATACCTAACCTAAAAACGATACATTTAAAAGTATAAGTATATACGAAAAATACATAATTACAATTTAATAACAAAAACGCACAACTAACTTAAAAACTATTTATATTGTATACCCAAAATAAAACAAAACAGCAAATCAATTTTGGTTCCAATTATTTTATTTATTTATCGAGATTGAGATAGCAACAACAGTATTATACACATCATTTTTAAACTGAAATGAATACACAGTTGTCCACAATCGCGCAAACTTTCAATGCCAGTTGGTGTGATGCACATGTCTGACTTTCCTACGCCAGTTGGGATAACACAATACAGATTAAAAAATTTTAATTTCCTTTATTCTGCTTTCTATTAATTTAAAAGAACTTCAGAATATATCCGAAATATCGATTCACTAACAACATTTGATTTTAAATACATCAAACGCAAAGGAAATAAACAGAATCGTTTTAAATAATCTGCCTAAATTCTGCTAAGCCCAACCTCATTTCTGTTGGCAGAAAAGAAACCGGAGTCCTACTCATCTTTTCCGAGATTAGACCTCAGCGTTTTGGCGCGAAAGTTAATTTTTAATGAATAAAAAATGAACCACTCAATGAACCGGAATAAAGAGTAGCCTATGTTCTATCCCTGACTATAATCTATCTTTGTGCTAAATTTCATCCAATTCTGTCCAACCGTTCTGGCGTGATGTAGTAACAAACATCCATCCATCCAAACTTTCACATTTATAATATTAGTATAGATAATGTAGGGTCGTAAATAAAGAAAAACCGAGGAAATGAAAAACAAACTCTTTGCTTACATAATATTACAAAAAATGCATAAACGTGCCACCATCAACATCTAGCAAGTGATTAACTTACGCTTTTGAAAGTGCGAGATGTTTCATAAACAGTCGCAAAAACAATGAATTGCATTGCTGAAAATTTTGCAGAGGTCCTCATCGTGATCAGTTGGAATCTCATTGACATCCTATTTTCCCGCTCGCCTTCTTATGTTCTGTCAACTTTTTCCATTTTTGATCACACATTGTTCGACAAAAAAAAAAAAAAAAAATGTTTATGTGTATTTTTTTTTACCGTTGAAGTTCGGTCCATGAATTAAAAGACATATACACACTCTCTCTGTGTGTGTTAGCTTTCTAGTGAAATTTTTTTAAATTTCTTTCCTCACTCGATATTCCCATATTAAGTTTCTAAAATGACTGAAAAATATTTATTATTTGTAATTCTCCTCCCCCACCCTTTTTAAACAGGGGAGGGAGAAATAGGAGAAACACGTTAATAAAATTTTATTTATTTTTGTTCAAATCTACTGGATTGTTTGGCAGTGAATGATTTCTCGTCACAACAGGAAATGTTAACCCAATATGTGTTCCATTCATTAAGTTCTGTCACCACAGGTGTCCAAGAAAGCAGAGAAGCGTCATGCGTATCGCCTCTACTAGTTAAGTAACAGATGAGGAGAAAAGGAAAGAAACTGCTAATAATTAAGTGCTGAGCATTATCAGAGCGCCTTTAAAGATGTTTATTATCGGATCCGTTGTAAATCAAGAACTTTTGATATTTGTTAATGAACTGATTTTAGAATAGACATGTTGTGAAGCTTACTAGATTTTTGTTCGGCAAATTCTTTTTCATCATCAAAAATTTTAAAGGTCTTTATTTTATTTATTTTTGCTTTTATTATTTTACAAAATGGATGTCATCAAGTTTCTAGAAATGCTTTCGTAATTCAATTGAGAATATGTAATGATCTATTCATTGTTTATTATCCTATTGAACATTTTAGCGTGTTTGGTTTGCTCTTACATTCGAGTGGATAAATTTCAGTCACATGGATTTGAATAGGATAATGTTTCTTGACTCATTATTAGGGTCTGTTGCTTCGAATAGGATGGGAAAATTCAAAACGTTTGACCACAAAGTAGAATGGAGTACGTCAACGATCTACCAAGAGTAATTAATTGTCACTTAGCAATTTTTGCTGACGATACCGCCATTCTAACACAGCATAGGGACCCAAACATTGTCATGAAACAATTACAAACACAAATGTCTCTCTTACAGTGCTGGCTCATCGGCTGGAAGATAAAAGTCAATCCGACTAAATGCGCGTGCCTCCTGTTTACCAAAAAGAATAAAATGCCTGATCTAACACCAATCCAAATATTCGGCCAGCCCGTCCCCTTTGTAAATGAATACAAATACTTAGGGTTAGTTTTAGACGCAAAATTAAGCTTTAATAGTCATATTAAAGCCGCCCTCAACAAAGCAACAGGTATGAGTAAAAAACTCAATAGCTTAATTTCCAGTAAGCTCTCGATTAGGCTCAAGCTTCTGCTCTACAAAGGAATTTTAAGACTAATAATAATGTACGGCTCCCAAATTTGGGGGGCCACAAGTGCCACCAACATTAAGAGGTTGCAAGTTTTCCAAAATCGTCACTTGAGAAGGATTGCGAACGCTCCCTGGTACGTTAGGAGAAAAATTCTACACCACGACCTCAAAATTGAACCTGTTTCGGAATTTATCAGAAGAACGTCGTTGAAGTTCTTCAACAAACTGCCCCAGATTCGTAACAAGTTATTAATACTACCTGCGTACGATCCTGCTGTAAGTAGCTCTAGGAAAAGACCTAGAGCTGCACTTGACAATATATATATTAACTTTCCCTCAGTGAAAAAGCTGAGAATTAATTAACTTGTTACCAATCTGGTGGATTAACTTTTTTCAAAATTTTTACCTGTTTCGGCAAAGACAGCTACGATGAGCTGCACGCGCGAAATTCCGGAAATTGTTCCAACTAAATAAGAAAAATAGATCAGTCCCAATAGAAAAGGCAAGTGCAACGTAACTCCATTAATTATTCCTCTCAATTACCCCATAAATAGTCTAAAAAATTATTTTATTTTAATTAATTATTCTCAATCCATTTATAAAGAAAAATAAAAGGAAAAATGTTAAATACCAAATCTCATGACGTTAGAGCTTTACGGCGCTCGTCTAAACTAGTTCATTAATTTTAACTTTCCCTAAATAGTACAAATTAAAGTTTCTATTCCAAATTATGATGTGGAGGTGCTCGTGACCACTTTGTCACACCGCGGAACTCCGAAACATCACGACGTTGCACGTTGCAGTAGAATCGTTAGATCTAGAGCTATCAAATTTGGCAATTTTTGGTTAATAGATACTTAGTAAGATTTTCTTTTTTCAAAATTTCAATTAGATTTTTGATTAAAGATGAATCGAAATGTTTATGTTTCTTTTCCCATGACTTCTGGGCATAATACAGCGCACAACCATTTGTATATCGCTTAAGAAAATTAATATTCCAATAATACTAATTGTATTTCAACACGATTTTTTTCTCTCTGCTAAATTTTTTAAATTAATATAATTACAACTCTTAAAAACAATATATTTCATTATATTAGCTATTGCTTTTACACAAGCGTTTTAATTACGTTAAATATGTGTTTTGTATGGTTATTATAGTTAATAAAATTAAAAGCAAAAGTTTTTAAAATTGTATAAAGTATCCATTATCATTCTGCGGTATTTCGATTTTCGAATCCTTCCTACTTTCTTCCTTCCTTTGTCATATCGTTTCAGACATGTAAGGTATTGTTGTAATGTTTTTCAGTTATAAAGGATCCGATGCCTAGTTAATGAATCACCTATTGAATATTGAATTGAATTTTTTAGGGGGTTTGAGAACAAATGCTCATTTCAATGTAGTCCTTGTAGTAGTGAGTTAGAAAGTTAGCTGTTAAATAGTTCGACTAGAATAATCTGTAATTTTCTAGACTTCCCCCCCCCCCTTTTTGGAGAGATTAATTGACACAAATTTCAGTATTTTCAGTTTTAAGATCTTGATGGATATTGCCGTTGTGTACGTTTTAGCTCGCATTGTTTATGCATTTAAGTCCGGTATTTGTTGTGAAGTATTTTAGACCCTCTTTCTGTTCATTTGCTCTATGAGGTCTTAACTTTGGGACACCACAGGTGTTAGCTACTAAAAGATGGTTCTTCCATATTGTTACTTGATCATCAGTCATATAAGTCAATAGCGTATTTAAACATTTTGCAATCTTCGACAGTGCCTATTATGAGACCTCTCTTTTAATAAACCGATCGATTTAATTTCACATTTCAGTGCATGCTTAGTTTTACCAATATGTTAATTATTTCAGTAACTTTATGAAGACGAATTTCTTTTTATTTATTTATGTGACTCAAAATTGTTCATCGTCCACGTTTGAATAAATATTATTGGAGCTAACATTCTATGTTTTTTGCAATACATGAATGAACGTAATAAAACATTTTTGAATTTGGCTAATTACATTTGGTATATTTTTAATATTATCCTAATATTTGGTATTTTTTTGAAAATTAAATTATTAATTAGGAAAATGAAAATTTTTGATAGCCTTGCTGCGGCTTCTTCTCAGTCCAGCAGCTAAGTCCGCCACTGTCTCACAATACCAGAATAATCGTTGGAGTTTTAGGGAGACTCATAGATTAAAGATACTGAGCAATAATTGTGTTAATATAATTACACCTTTAAACTATTTATGCGTTTAATTTGCACGCATAGTCTTCCAGCAGACTGTACACAAGCTGACGTCTGGGTCAGCACAATGTCAAAACACTGAGGTCTTAGAATTCAAGAACCTACCAATTTTTTTCTTTATAAACTCTCAAATGTAAAGAATCCTGTTCAGACCTGAGGAATAGCAACGATAATAACTCGGAAAAAGATTATGGAGGTGTTTTTTTTTTTTTTTAAGTGAAAAGAAGTCATTCTCTCCAGGTTCTTTTTCAAGGTTCGATAAGAGAACTAGTTGTGGCCTCTCGCGAATCAAAAGACCATGCCGAGATGGCATCGTGTTTATGTGTTTATTTATCTCTGAAAGACCACAACAATCAGCTGAATGCCACAAAAACCTATCTCGTCTTGACGCTTTCGGAGAAATTAAAGGACTGGACTGACGTTTTTCTGCAAACACGGGCCGAAAAAAACTTTTAGAAAAAAAATGAAACAAAAAAAAGAGAATGAAAGGAAGTGGATCCGGATATAAAATGTCAGCCGTGGTATCCTAGTTATTTACAGGCAAGCTCTGCAGTGACAAAGAAATTTTCACTCTTCATTTACAATACAGGAAAACAGGTTGCACTAGTCGCTCTGTTGTGGCTATGAGTCCTGGAAGAAGTGAACAAACATGATCTTTGAGATGTTGGTGATTTGAACTTCCAGACGAGCTTTATTTTGATAAACAAAAATAGCGTTGGTATGAAAAATATATTTAAGGTTATTATTTATCTATTTTAGGGAAATTTCAGCTTTGCTTTTTATCTCAGCATTTGATTTCATATACAAACCTAACCAGTGTGAAGAAGAGGTATCTATAATTTATCCGATACTATTTCTTAATTTGCTGGTCGGAATGCTAAGTGGGATCTCTAAAATTGTTACTCAGTTGTTTGTTATCTCTTTTGGATTCTTCGACTCATTCCATTTGGAATTAGCTTTTCCTAAGAAATCATGTTGGAGTAAATTAAATTTTATGAATCTTCGCTAAATAGCAATTTTTAATAGAATTTTGTATGGTTGATGCATCAGTAGTAAATTTTTGTTGTAACTGAAGGGTTGCAACAAAATTTTTTTTGAAAATAATCACTTTCACCAAAAATAAAGTCGAAGTCGGGGCGAGTGAAGAAAATTTAAGAATTCCTCAATATAATTAGGTCTTGCTTATCTCCTGAATAATGTCCTCTTTCATTGTCTGTATAATGTTCCGTCTCACTTAATGAGAATTCTAAGGCAGCGTTCACATGAGGCTAATTAATACGCACAAAGGCAGATCCCACCTTCTATCGTAATTGCAGGTCATGTGACTGCAATGGGACAATGGCAAATAGTTGTCCAAATGAGAAAACTATTTGCCATTGCAGCACCGTGTTTTCTGAGGTAGGGATGGGCTTCCATTGCGCGCAACAGTTGACCTCGTGTGAAAACTGCTTAAAGTTATATTATGTAATCACGTCTAGAAACTAAAGAACACAGTAGAGATGATAATAAGTATCACTTAGCAATATGTTTTAAGTTTTAGGTATTTGAGACAGTTGTTTTTTCATTTGGGAAATGAAACATTACTTTTTTTATTTCCTGAATTTACAATTACTGGTTACTCGTGGCGTTATTCCCCGGCTAGATTGATATCAAATAGTTAAGTTACGGTAGTTAAATCTTGAGTTGTGGTAAAATCAGAAAACTGCATAATTCAGAGATTATAATATTTTTATATATGAATTTAGATACTGAGTTTTAAAAATTGAATTTTGAAATGATTAATATTTTGTTTCGAAACAAAACGGAGGGCTTTGTAAGGACGGATCTAGTATCTCCGAACATCTGATTTGACAAAACATTAGCTCATGCAATTCATAGACGCATTTTATTGTGAGGTGAAGCATCACTTCGCATAACTGCTTGATGACAAGATTCCTAATGCGGTTATATAAATTCACAGTATCTGCAATGAAAGTTCCCAAAATCATGTGCTGACATTAATGAGTATTCTCTGGTCTATTTTATAAGAATCTGCAATCCCTTGTTTGCTGCTTTTTGAAAACCTTTCATGAACCCTGATGTCTTCAGCTTTCTCGTGCATATTCCCTTTTTCTTGCAACTTTTATTTTCTCATACGTATTGTATATCATCACCTCTTCAAAAGAGTACAAAAAGAATGGAACTACCTATTCAACTTGCACCATTTCTTCACTGATATCTTACATTATTTTAAGAAAGGATTTTATTCTAAATTTCAAAGCTCTTCTTCCATCGTGGAAACCAAGACTGTCATTGGTCGTGTGTGCAGGGGTCCTGATGCCCACCCCACCCCCGTGTGACGTTTCGCTCTGGTTCATCTTACAGATTCAAATCTTTTTTGACTAAACTGTTTTCCACCTCCCAGTGTTAAACCTTTTGAACAGCAACTCTAGATCGATCAATGGCTTGTGTTTTTTGTGAATTGTGCATTTCTGCTGTTGCTAAACCGATGTTTTCTTCGAGTAGCGGTGTATGGTCTCAGGAAGAAGAAAGGATGCATGCATATGCTGGTAAAAATTTGATTATGCATAAAGAAGGTATTGTGATTTTTTTTAAGTAAAGAATGTTACTAAACCATTGTAACAATAAGCTCTTATTAATTCCAAATATAATTTATTTTAATCATTATCAAATAATTAATAACGTCATTTGTTATTTTTTGGTTTCATCTAATGAAATAATAATAGCTAAATAGAAATAATTATTGATAATTGTATTAACTAAAATTATCTTTTTCTTCGCACTTCAATCAAAGAGAACATTCTTTCATAGACTTTCTCGTATACTATTGCTATATGTTTCGAGCAGTTCATCTCTACTCTAAAACATATCATATCCATCTCCTTCATTTTCTTTCTCTCCCTTTTTTGACTGCAATGTTTGATTTTTTTAACCGTCATCAGAAAGAGGTTGAGAACAGAATTGATTGCATCTGCTTAAATATGCTTCTTTTACTAATCTATTATATATATTAATTTAAATTCAAAACTATAAAAACAGTCAAATATTCACGTTTTAATGTCTGTCATTTGCTTGCACTTTACAGCGGGAGATAGTGGAAATCTTTTGATATTATAAAAAATTTCATTGTATTTCCATCAAAATTATTCCACAGTTTTTAGAAAATAATTATCATTATCATCATATCTGTTTCAGTACATTAAACAATTTTAGTGTGTGCTTATTGCAATTTCAAATTCTTTTAAAATTTGAAGTGAATGACGATGTTATTGACGATTTTTAAAAAAAAAATATTAATTCATAAATTAAATTAAATTCATTTTCAATACTTTAAATAAAGTTTTAGCAGTTTATAATGAAGATTGAAATCAACAGGCTCAATCGGTAAAATGCAACGATATTGTGTTTTTCGTGTGAATGCGAGTTCAATTCTTGTGATGAAAAAATATAGACCACCATCAGCTTCATAAATTAAGAAAAAATGAGAAAGCGAATAAATAGTAACCAACAAAAATAATAGTCCAGCACCATGTATCGAAAAGAAAACAGAAAATTGCTAGGAAACTCGCTTTCTATTTTTCTGTCGTTTTTATGTACACATTTATATTAATTGTAATTATTTATTAAAAAATAACTACGATAAAATTTTCCTTTGTTGACCTAAGTAGAAGGTGACTTAAATTTATATTGTTTATATTATTTTTATTTTTATTGTTACTTGTTTTAGTTCTTCAAAAAAAATGAAGAAAAGTTTCCAACTTAATTTATTTATATATATTCCAAACATGAATTGTTGTGGCTTATTTGATCACCTTTTACATGTAAAACAAGAAATAATCAAACTCGAATGAATGGGAACCTTCCGATCTGATTTTTAAAAATCTCCATTAGACAAGATAGTACCGCTTGACTGATCAACTGCTTGCTGTGATAGAAGCGCCGGCATTCGCCTTGAATTCCGCACCCGTGATCGATTAGTATCCGTACAAAAAACACCTGCGGGTTTTGTGACATGCAACTTTGTTCATTACATGGACGATGCCTTTAAAAAAGAATGGAAATGTCACGGATATGCTTCGTTTGATTATTAGACATTTACATATTTTTTTCAAAAGACATTTTACTTGAAGCGGGTGTGTGTTCCGACTGCTAAATGCCTTTGAAGATAGCGCATCTTTCTTCATTCGTATTTGCACATTATTTAACATTAGTTATTTTCAATGCGGAGTATTATTTTACACACACTCTCTCTCTCTCTCTCTATATATATATATATCTTGTTCAAATTTCCAATCGTTATTAAAATACTGTTTATGCATCCACTCGTTTAAATGTTCCACAATTTTTTAATGTGGATGACACTTGATGTTGATACAGTTTTTTAAAAATATTAATTCATTAATTATATTTAATTAATTTTTAATACTTTAAATAAAGGTTTTAGCAGTTTGTAATGAACATTGAAATCAACCGGCAGTAGCTCAATCGGCGAAATGCGAAGATTTCAGTATTTTTTACGTGAAGGTGCAGAACGCGAGTTCAATTTTTGCGAAAATCAGTATTTTTGTTGATACTTAATAATTATTTTGGTAATTATTTAATAAAAAGTAACTAAAATAAAATATTTCTTTATGAACCTAAGTAGGCATCGAATGAAAAAAAATTTATAATACTTGTTCATCCATTAATTTATGAAAATTGGGTTTATTAATGAATTGAAAGTTTTTTTTTTCTTCCTTTTTGAAATCTTTAACCCTTGTTACAAAATAAAAATCAACTTATTAAGCCAGATTCATTAAATGATTTATTAATAAATTCCTGATTCATTTATTCTAATTTCGCTTCCTCCTCCTACTTTTTCTTATAAAGTATCTTAATTTGTCAAAAATTATTCCCCTCATGATCCCTAATTCCAAAGTAAAGAACATTGGGACTTAAAAAATCAATTTCGCATCAGTAAAAATAATTTTAGATTTTCTCAGTGGATAAATCCTTGGTTGCCAACTGAAATTTTGTATCTTCGATACTGTTTTCGTTCTCAAATAGGCTGGTGAGTCATAGTTTAAAAAATTTCCTGATTAAGTATAGTTACCTGAATAAATACTCCCATCCATGAATCCAAGAAAAGTTATAAGAAAACATTTTTCATACTTTTATCTTGTCCGGTGTTTTCTAGGAAAATAGGAGTAACTGATTATTTATGTCTTGAAGGTTTAATGGATGATATATGTTAACAAAAACTAGGTCATACTTTTTTTTAACTGAAGCAGGAGTTTCTTTTATCTGAATACCTCGAAACTGCTGGAGATCATTAGAAATGTCCAACCTTTTCAACAAAATCACCATGCTTAAACCAACACTTCAAACTCCCACTGATTGTCATTTTCTGTTCCTGCTAGACGTTTTTCCTGCGCATTGTTATTTATATTTGATAAATTTCAGTGGACATAAGATTGCAATCTTGGGGCCTTCAATATTTGTGCTCAGGACAAAGCAATTACCAGAAAATACTGTGGTGGGCAGATAATCGCCGTTGTCCGAACCTGCACGAATCCTGGGGTTCCTCTGCACACAGAGCCATGCCAGTGTCATCCTTCCCAAGTCAGAAGAAAGGAATGGGCGTTGTGGAATCTCTCGTGGAAGCAGCTATGTACGCTCTGACCTGACTGATTTATGGCCCCAGCGTCTATAACTCAATTTCCCCCATGCCTGCAATGAAGTCATTATGGAGAACTGGTTTGGGGAACCTAATAATTGCTTGGATGTTGAACGCCCCTCCGCTTTTCTCGGCCTGCCTCAATCAGCTGGCTCGTTTTCGCCCATTCACTTGGCAGGATTTTTTCAGCAAACGGCGCCTAAAGAATTTCCAATCTTCTGTTGTCCAACCGGTGGGTAGTGTCGTTCCTGTCCCCCGACCGGGGATCGTCTTATTTTTCGAGGGTGTCCTTTCGATACCGATGTGCAAGCGCACGTGCTCGTATTCTAGTTGGTGTGCTCTTCCGCTGTGGTTTCAAGATTATTGGAATACACAGTCATCATGTAATAAGCGACTTTCTTAATCGTTTCTTCAATCATCAGTGCCCTGCATTCTTTGGATTAAAAGTTTTCTTGTGAAAGTCATCTTTCATGTTCCAGAACCCGTATTTGGATTAGCATTTTGCAGAATCAACGTTATTTACCAATCATTTAAATATTTAGAATTGTTAAAATGATTAGACATTGGTATTATTAATCTTCTTGCTATGACAACGAATGAAGCAGGTATGTTAGGGATGTTTGTTAACAGTTTCTAACACTGTGCCAAGAAATCTTAAATATTTACTTTCGTACTATCTTAAATGCCGACATGTTTAAACGTGCATATTTTTCTTTTTTCATGATGTTTTTAAGTGGTTGGGAATGGCTTTTGAATTGTTTAAACTTAAGAAAAGAAGTTATAACTGGCTTTTAAGTAATTAATGCCGACTATTTATACTTAAGAATGGAAATCAAGATTTTAATAATCATATTAGTGAATTCTTTTAAGTAAATTTGTTTGATTGAAACTTTCCTATATATGTGTTGCTAATTGGACTTGATTTTATCATTTGAATTTTTAAAAAAATCTGAATTAGTCATCTCAGTTAAAAAAAAAATTTTTTACGTGTTGTTGTGTATTTGTTGTGTTTCTATTTCCTTTGAATTAATTTGAACCTCAGAATGGAAAGAAAGACAGCAAGTTTTAATAATTTTGAACTCTGATTTTGTTTGTAAATTATTGCGAATGAAATATTGCTTTTATATTTCATTGCATCTAATGTAGTTGCATCCAAAAGTATTCGTTTGTAATTTACTGCTTTCACATGCTCTTAATGTTTTTTTTTTTTTTTTTTTTTTTTTTTTTTTTTTTTTTTTT
>JAPMOQ010029821.1:126153-203016 GCA_026543055.1 Argiope trifasciata
TTTTTTTTTTTTTTTTTTTTTTTTTTTTTTTTTTTTTTTTTTTTGTCAGATTAGTCTATACATTATGTAAAACTTTATTTGAAAATGATATGAATTTGATTTTGGTGCTTCTGATCAATTTAAGAAAGCAATGTATGGAATAAAACGCTAAAGATTTCCGTCCTTGTAATCAGTTCTGCATCGTAAAACATCTTGTGGAAAAGTAGGGTCATCGCTTATTTACATGCAAGATAAATTTCAAATACTGGCATGTATAACGATTAAATGATTTTTTATTTATTAAGATGATTATTATTTAAATGAACTCTTTTCTGCAGAATAAAATTGTTTTCCGAATTCTTTCTCAAATTTGAAATTTACGAATTATCAGAAGACACTAAACAAAATCAACTTTTTTTAAAGTACTAATTTATTCGTTGGTAATCGTATATTATGTAATACAGAGCGAATTATTTATTCATGTTTTATGTAAAAAAATTATTTTCATTGTGATAAACAAAAAATATATATTTTTTTAAGTGCATTTGTTGTATTTTTCAAAGATGATTTGAATGCCCATTTATTGTCAGATCCTTTAACCTTTTAATGTTTTGACTGAATACCATAGGTACATCTATTTAACGATGATTTTGATGGCGTTAAGCAAAAAGTAAATCATTCATAACGATTAAAATTCAATATTAAAATTATTTCGAATACGTAGATAAGTATTCAATGGATTTCCATTTGAATCATAATAAGAAAATATTCTCAAAATTGGGGTCATATTATTAGATAGTAAAGAAAATGAAATAGGTAAATGGTTTAACAAAATTATTTTTTAAAATGTTCTTTAAATACTGCTGAAGAAGGTAAGTTGGAAAACCAAATGAATGGCGAACTCGATCCTGAAAGATTACGGAGATTCTGCTTTTTCTACCCGAAACACTTTCGGAAATATTCGGCTGCGGTCGAGTACCTCGCTTAGGACTATGAATTAAGATGATTTTATTCATTTGGCATTTCATACATCTCTTTGAAATTGTCTATTCTAACCGATTTAAGTCTGAAGACATTATGTTTTGAGGAAAATAATTTTTTAAAAATAAAGGTTAAATTAGGAAAAAAATAAAGAATTGCTAATTTAATGTGAATCTTATTTTCTACTTATAATTGATTATTTGCACAAAATTTAGATTCTTTTAAAATTTGCGTATTTATAATTGCTTATGTTGTAAGAACCTTTCTTTATTCTTTTAAAGCAGGAAGTTTTGTTGACCATTTTAAATCTAAAATGTACTTCCTTCCTCAATTTAAACTTACGAATTATAAAATAGAGATGTATGAATTTTTATTAAAAACATCTTAAATTAAACATCCCGTTTTAAATTTTCGCTAGTTGCTACAGAAGATTTAATAACCATTAAAAGTCAATATATACCTGTATTTAATTTTCTAAAATATTTTTTCTATTGTTCTTTTATGAATATATACAAAGGATTGAAATAAAATGGGGCATCTAATCAAGATTTTAATTAAATTTGTAATTCAGTGGTGTAACCGACCTTTTTGCAATCATAAACTTCTGTATTTAGCAAGCGAGTTTTTCACGAGCCGTTTCTTGATTAATTTGAAACTTAAAATGGCAACATTAAAAGTTTATTAAAATACGATAGACATCAAGAATATCTTTTTTAAAAAATGAAAATCTTTTACTACCCGAATTGATCAACGCATGATTAGAATTAAAATAACTTGGGAGATCCCAAATGTTAACTACCTTGGCATTTTAACGTGCATCGAATCGTCTAGTAAATTTAACTAGTGCATTTTAAATCCGAGCAGTTTTAATGGTTTATAAATCTTTTTTAAATGAGAAAAAGATTAAATTTGTTGTTAATTGGAATCATAAATCTAATTTAGCCAAAAATAAGGCGAGTTTTAGATAATGAATTTACATTAGGAATCTTTTTAAAATATTTTTAAACATTGTTTTGATATAATCGTTAAATCCTATACTCGTATAGTATTCATTAAAAACCAGAAAATCCATATTATTTTAATTCCGCTTTTACAACTAACTAATCCATTTTTGTTCACAGAATGTAAACTTATGCAGTAGAATATTAAACAAATCTAACTAAAATTGGGAATAATTTCTGTAGTTTTTCCATAAAAAAGCAACAAATATTTTCAAACAGAGCAAAATCTGTTGAATGTTTAACAAATAGGAACTATTTAAAAATTAATCTTATATATTATTTGATAATTCTTTTTTGACTATCTGATTAAATAAATGTCAGTACTTTTTAAAAACAAATTCAGCGGTGTATTAAGATATCAATCTTGTGCATGCATTGAACACCAGTTCTGAAAGCTGTTATAAAACTGAAATTCATGACATAACTTATTTTTTCTGAGACAATTGAAAGTAAGCCATGCCCATATCTAATAATGGTAATAAAAAATGTTGTCTTTTTCGAAATATTTTAGAATAGCTTCATATTGCATTTTGAACCACCGCACAAGCGTGGCTAAATAGCGTTCACACAAGGCTAACTTTTGAACGAAATGGAAGAACACTCCCATCACAGAAATATCACTTGACACCAGCCAGATAATGTCAATGTTTGTCTGATCGGGAAAGATGTGGTGCATATTTAGACGGAGCATCTGGATTCTATGGTCCTATAATTTGCAATTGTCCCATGTGGTCACATGATCTTCCTGAAGTAACCCTGGCCTAGCATTGCTCGCAATAGTTGGCCTCGTTTGACCACTGTTTTACAAGTGGGGTGGGGACTGGAATGGAATTTATTCGAAGAATCTTTCCTAACCGTGAGAAAATGAGTGGATTCCGTATAGCTGACTATTCCATTATCTTCTGACAGCCAACAGTCCAGGTGTCGGATTTCGCACCTGCTTCCAATAGCCGTACCTTCTTTGGCGGAAACCACGGACTTAAGATGCTACAATGATAAAGTGATGCTCAGTCTTTTTTGAATAGGTCTTTGCTGACGGCTTTACAATGATTGGTGATGCACTCTAACCGAACGTAATCCACATCGGCATCTTTGTCGCATTTTGCTAGACCATTGATACGGTTTCTCACCTCTATCTAATCTTTAGATAGTTCCTTTTAATCGAAAAGAAGACAAGCGCTGAGTTGTATATTTGCGAAGCCTTTATTTCGATTTAGTGCTAAGGCCACTTAAATTGCTGTGGTTGTCCGTGATTCCTTGATTTAGAAACGCGAAGGATTTTAGATTTCATTCAAAATGCCTTTTTAAAAATATTCCGAACAAAAAGGTAACTCAGGTAACAGAAATTCTAATCTATATTAAACTGCAGATTTAAAATAACGCTAATTCCTGTTATCCGTAGTAACTAAAATTGGGAACTTGCTGATTGTCAGAAAAAATACTGTCATAAAAAAGGAAAGTTTGTTTATAATGCATTAACTACAAAAAAAGTAGAATTTATATAAATTGTTTTACATATGATATTGAAAGATTATTTCTTGAACAATTGAAATGGGTTTTCTCGATTTTTTTTCTTTCGAAGATTGTTTTTGGTTCCCATCTTTCCCAAAGAATTTCGAATAGATATTGAAGTCTTTCTTATCGCCTTGTTAACGCGATTAAATTGTGAAAGAGGGGATTTTCTTAATTCGGAATACATGATAGTTTGAACATAGATAAAGAGTATTCTTCTTGACAAGAAACTCATATGTAATATTCATTGTAAAATTTATTAAATATTATTTGTTGTTTATATAGGATGGAAAATAATATCCTTTAAAATGAGCAAAATTTGTGTAAAAGTTTTTTTCTTTCCTTTTTAATTTTTTAATATACATATAACGGTATGTAATATAACATCATATATAATATAAGAAACGAGTGTCATGTTTTTGAATACAGCCTGAGACCACTGCAGAACATTAATTAACAGTAATAATATTTGTTTTTATAGCTTTTTAATTTATAATTTTGATTATTTCGTGACGAATTTTAGCATCCCCCCCCCTTTAATCATATTGTTGTAACTTTTATTCAAATATATTTATTTTCCCTAAGTTTTTTGTTCGCTCAAACCATGGTTCATCAGCAATTTATAAGGATCACAGTTTATAATATTTTATTCGTTTTTTATATCATTTTTATTTAAATAATTTTGTAACTATATTAATGTTTTATTACTAACTTATGATTCCATAGATACTTATACTAGTGTATGTATTTTAAACCAATCAGATTTTCATGCCTTCAAAAATCGATTTATGTTTGATCTTTCTTAAACATTTCCGTTTTATTTCGAGGGTAAGAGACACATTTTATATTTTAATTTAGGGTTGCACACCCTGCTCTTTTCTTTCATCAACCACCAAGAATCATGTTACGTGTCTGCACCTCCTTGCGCTACATGCATTCAATATTAAAAATTAATTTAAATTATTTCAGACTGATTTACTTACATGCAAAAGCTGAATGAGAACTATAATCCCGTATATGATTGCGATTTTTTTTTCTTTGTTCGATTGAGTTGCTGATTGGTAAATCCATTAAGTTTCCAAGAGAATTAACAGAACTTTCCTTTTCTTTTTTTTAACCGTAGCAACATTATGAATGATTCTTTAACGCTTTCATTTTCCCGGATTTTCTCATTTGTGACAGTGAACAGATAGACTTAACTCTCTTATTTTTCTTATTATTCAATTTAAAAAAATTAATTATTCAATTAAAAAAAAAGCGTCTCTGAGCCGAGGCGAGCATGTAAACAATCCGAAAGCACGAACTGTTGCTAAAAGCGTGGCAGTTAACAAATTTTCCGGCTGAAATGGTTGACTAGGTGCTGGTCCAAGCAGTGGCTTATTCCCGGTAGATAACGAAGTTGGTTAAAAATTTGGCTTTCTGTTGCGTTGTCCTGCCCGATTTTTTATCACCCGATATTGTGTCCCGCATCCGCTAAGGATTTGCGTTTCTGTTGGCGCCATCTACTGATCTCATTTTTAACTACAATGAAAACGCGCGCGTGTGTGTAGTATTTTTGTGTGTGTGTGTTGGTTAGTGGCTGAGAGTACATCAGAGGAAATTATTCTATCGTAAATTTCGCAGAGCATGGTTCTATTCGTTTTGCCAGTTACTGTATTAAATGCTCGACATTTGAACCGGCGAGAGATGTATCTATCCATTTTGTAATAATCGATTTTTAAACTTGGACGGGCACATATATATATATATTTAATTATTATTTTTTTAAAGATGCAATTAAAAACTTAAGACTTGAAAACTTTGATTTTTAGATTCAAAGATAGTCTAACTCCTTCGAATCATGTAGAATTAATTACATAATTTATAAAAAAATTTATTCCGTATGCGTTTTTTTTCCCCCCCAAAAAATGATGCGTGATGTCGCTATGACTGGGCATTAATTTTCAAGTGCATTTTGAGATTTTTGAGAAGATAAAAAGATATTTTTATAAAAATATTTAAAAAAATTAGAAAATGGTACTTTATATTTTTTCCTGGGCATCTATCTGTTCTCTGCAAGATCCTTCCCTACTTCGGGAAATAACGTGTTTTTAGTGATTGCTTTCAAAATTGACTCAAGTGATTCCAGGGACCAATTTTCAAACCAGCGCAAATATTTACGAAATTCAAACTTCTCTACATAATGGAGTATAACTCCATTACTTACGTGATGCCACCAATCAACTTCTAAAATATTTGATATTGCTGTTAGGCAGTTGTCTTTGGCAACTATAAAAAGACCGATTAAAAATAATTTTTCTTAATTGTCAAAAAATGCAAATTTTATGAATTGTGTAATATTAATAGGATCAGGTATAACTGATCAGATTTCTTATAATTTTCATTTATTTATAACCGTATTTATAAACACCGAACATTCACTTAAATATAACTGCATACAAAGGTGGATGCAGTTCTTACGTGAGTCAGTAAATTAAATCCTTGCATGTTTATTTTCGCAGAATCACTAAAATAATGTTTTATTTTAAACTAATTTTTTAATGCAAGTTAAAAATACGTTAAAGTATGTAACTGAATCGGCCATTTACTTTTTTAGAAAAAGAAACCCATAATGCATGTTATTGAAGGATTCAAAATAATTGAACCTGTCACTATTAGAGAGCAACTGAGTGTTAATGTAAAAGTTAACAGTGATATAACAATTGGAGGGGGGGGGGTGAGAAGAGTACACAGTCTTCCAATCTTTGAAGGCACTATGGAGACTAAACATTTGTGCACTTCTATTATTTGCGATGACGGATGGGGGCAAAATAATCCCACTTTGCCCCAAGCGTCATTTACTTTCACAATGCTACTGACTATAAATCCGCCAATCGGTGACTGTTGCCATTTTTCATTAATAATAATGGCAAGTTTTACTCATATAAAAATTATTGGTAAAATTTTATTATACACCAGTTATGCAAAATCAACGCTTTAAAAAAATTGTCTGTTCTCAAGGATTCTTTTTTATTTTGATATGTCACTTGTCAAGTAGCATGTTCTTAACTGTTCATATATTCATGAGAAAGAACGTTCTTTTAATAAAGGGAGATAAATATACCCATTACGTGCATTGACAAGCGGAACCAAACAGAAAAAAACAAAAAACAAACACCATCATGTAATATGCCCTTTATCTCGGTCCATTTGCATCTTCCGCACAAAACAAAAGTGCTTCATCGGAGCTGAACTCTTAATAACGAAGCCAGCTATCAACCAACCGCAGCCTTGTCTTGTGAGATTTATTCCCTAATAGTCGCCCACGAACTTGCAGAAACGTGTTCGTATATACACACACATCCTTTTTGCCCTGGTGTTATCAGTTGTAATTGGAGCCAGAAAAAATGGCCTGGGCCGAAACATTGGTTTGAGGGATGTGCTGCCGATCGCTTTAATTGCAAATCCCAAATAAATAAAATGGTAATCTGATCGGGCAATCCTGGCTTGGGAGGGAACCTCCGCGTGTTTATTACGCGTAATTGCACAGTGGTCCTTGTCAAGATGATCACATGACTCGCACACCTGCGCACACAGACCCAATCAGGTCTTAATTGTTATTAAGCTCAGATGTGTCCCTTCTTCCCCTTTCCTCCCCCTTTTTTTCTCCATTGCAACCTTCCCCGCCTTCGGGCACGTTTTCTTGGAACATGCCGTGATGGATGCGAGCTGTCAGAACGGTTCTAGGGTTGCCAGAAAGATTGATACCTGAAGATATGATTGCAAATTCGAGAATTTGATACCGTTCATCAAAGAATGAAAAGGATTTTCTGTAGTGTTAAGATATGAATGCGATCGTTCTTTTTCTGTAATTCATTTGACTCCGAAAAAAGAATAGGGAGAATTGTGTAATGAACAAAAATTAAACAAGCTTTTCAAAATAGCAGTGAAATAAAATAATAGGACCATTATTTAGAAATGGAAATATATTTTTAAACTTTGGTTTAGCTCATTATTAGGCTTCTAAGATTAGTTTCACTAATCTTAGAAGCCCAAACAAAACATTACAAGGAACAAACAAACAAAAAATTACAAGGATCTTCCTCCCCGTTTCCCTCTAAAAAGGCTAACTTGTATTTACAGTATTGGGATCAATTACTGTTTCATTTCACGAACGAAGCCTAATTATAAATAATAATAGGCAAGATTTGCAGATAAATAACGTAAAGAAATGCTTAAAGCTCAGTGAGAACAAAACGATTATATCATTTATTTTTATGAATATATGAACACGTTGGTAGATACGGGTTATTATTTTTGTGAGCTGATAATTCAAATGATTGCGATTTAAATAATATATCGATTAGTAAATTAAAGTGGCGAAATAGCATTTGGATGGGAAGTGGATATATGAAAAATGACGCTGCTGTCAATTATATATATATACAATTTTTTGATATTTGCAGCAATTTATCCTTTTTTTTTTTTGTTATATTTTCCAGAATAAGAAATCATGGTGTTCAAATTTAAATAAACTTTAACGGCATTCATTATTCTTAATACTGCGTTAATTTTTGAAACAATATTTAGTTATAAATCTCCAATACTTCCTATTTATATCAAAAATTTAAAAAAATTCAAAATAAAGTGCATGCAATTATCGTTATATATTTTTTAATTTTATAATTCGTGCTCCTCTCACTTTCATTTACTGTCAGATATCCAATTACAACTCTAATTACTTAGAAATTCATTGGTCCTTCTAAATACCAACAAAATCATTTCCTTTTGCAACAATTTGATAAATTGATTAGATAATGGCGCCTCCATCCAAGTCGTCAATCATTCCATCCAATTTGAACAACCTCAACAACTCTGCCCATTATAGTCTTGTTTCCTGATTCTGTACCACGATAAGGTTCGAAACAAGTTACAGATCAGAACCTTAATTACAACTCCCATCGTGCTCTGGAGAAAGGCCCAGCGAATTCAGATATCCTCATTAACAAGCGTTATTATATTTGTTCCACCTTTTCCAATTCAACGCATCTCAATCTCTTACTTTTAATGCTTTTGTTCCGAAGCATTTACAAGTCATTTTTCGCCCGCCCCTCTATTTCTTCCCATCCTCAAAGATACCATCATGGATAGTTATTGCCATTTCGCGAGGAAGGGCCCTGGAACTCGTTTGTCATTTCTTACGAGTTCTTGTTAACGCCAGGTTCCAGTCTCCCATTACCTTTATTTTTATTTGTTGAAGTGGATATAAATCTTTGTGCTCTGAGCAATTGGGAGGGAGTTAACTTGGGATTGAAATGCCCCGGTTGTTCTTGTTATTGGCCATTTTGGACCTGCACGCCGGCTTTCAATTGTAGGCGGTAAGAGTATCTCCCCTCAACTATCTAGTCTTTCACAAATGGTAGTTATGAAATTGTATTGTTTGTTCGGCGCATTGTGGTTTTGGATTCCTTTTAGTTTTATTTAGACAGTTAGTCAGTCGTATAGCTTATGTTTTATTGTTCTAAACTTCTTCACGAATCATTTTTAACTGTTAATGCAAAGCTCGGAATTGCCCCTTCGTCTATTTTATGAGTGTAAGGTGAACAACAACTTAGTGCTCCGATTTTTACCCCTTTAATCACGTTTTTATGTGGTTCTGTAAACTTTCCGGGCAGTGTTTTTTACTGTTTCGGCCTTGGAAATGACTTAGACTATGACTTAGCAAGCTAGTTATTTTTATTACGTAACTTTTGCCTGAAGATTTTTGGTAACTGTCCACATTAAAGATACATTTGGTGGGAGTTTTATTGGACATTTACCATCTCTGGTTAAAGTCTAAATAAATATGAGCTAAATTTAATTGTTGTGGGTTCAGTGATGCTTTCTATAAGAAGGCATAAATGCATATCATTTAACTATACTAAAAAAAAAGAATGTGTGTTGACGCACTACAGGTTGGATTGTTTTAACAAAATTCTCTCTATATATATCTTAAGAGAGTGAAATGGTTCATCTTGGAGGAATTTTAAAATTTTGATTAAAAATTTAATTAATTAAATATCGAACTAAATTTCAATGCTTTTACTCCACAAATTTTTTTAAAAAAAGTTTGTAAAATTATTATTATTCCTTATAGTTAGTCTTTGACTATTTGTATTTTTTTAATAAAAAAGAATATTTTTAATTTATTTTAAGTCAATATATTTTATTGGGGGAAAATATATTGATAATAATATAGAGCAACAAAGTATAAACTCAAATCATTTACTTTGCTGTTGATATTTTATCTTAGGTTCCTCTCCCCCCCCCCCAATTTTGTTAATTCAGCCTAGCAATCTAAGATAAGTTTGAAATACATTTTTAAATTTTATTACATTTTTACACGTTTTAGATTTAACTTCAGAATCAAATAATGGTGAAAATTGTTTAAACGCATCGATTTTTAAATTTGCTGCTGTTTTCTTTGATGTGTTTGGATGTATAAAGATACTAACAAGAAGTTAGAGAAATGCATGCCAAACTATATAAAATTGCCAACGACTTTTAAAATAATATGAATTGCATTATGTCCACTAAAATTTTGTGGTTAAAACATATTTTGCATGGAAGCCATTAAAATATAGTAATACAAAATGTTAGATTGAATTTTTTAAACAATCAGTAATTTAACAAATTAACTAACTGATTGCCAAAGGTAGATAGTTTCAATAAGAATAAAAAGATGTGCTTTGATGTATTCTAATTGTTCTGAATTGTTTCGCCAGGTCTTCCATTTCAATATTCAAGTGCCTTTTCTGCCATACATGGACCTATTCCTGTAGATCAGCACACACATGAAGGTCGCTATATATTCGACCCACGCTTCCACCATCTCCATCCTGGAGCTGCAGGGTAAGAGTATACAAAATTTTTCTTAATGCTTCATCCTTTACTTTCCAAAAGCTACATAAACATATTTCTCCTATGCATAAAGATCTTTCCACATGGTACTGAAATTTTATTTTGCACTTAGAGCAAATCTGTGGAAAGCTTTGTTGGCTGTATAGTTTTGTCATCTTCTTTTGTCAATGATGAAGACAAGAGAAAGTTTTGATATTTGAGAGATACTGTGCATTCTCTGTGATTTGATGTTATTTTTTTATGAATCGATTTGCTAGATTAAGAACATATTTTATTGTTACAAGAAAGTTTATTTAAGATGGATCTTAGAAATGTATCATTGGTCAAATAATGAGATCAGTATCCAAGTCTTCCTAAATTTTCACGTTTTATTATTCACACAACAAATTTGAGGTATGCCTAGCTTGTCTTGCTGTAGATGTTTGGAATCAGATTTCAGAATTGCAGCCTCTGGTTCCAGATTCGCTTGTTTCCAATTCAAATGTTCTTTTTCATTTTCTGTCCAAAATCCCATTTTTAAAGTAAATAATAAGTCAGTAACGTAACAAAAAATATATTATGAATAATTCCTCTTTTTTTTCTCCCCAGTTTTCCCTTTTAGATCACCAGATCAAAATGTTTTCCATGCCATAAATTTTTTGCCCATTCATTATATTTTGCTTTAAAAAAATATTACGTTTGTGCTATATTTTATTTGCTGGCATTCTTTGAGACTGATGTTCAAATTACCACTTCTGTCTCAATTAAAATGACAGATAATTTTATTTGTTCAGCACCATGTATGATCTAATGAATAAAGTAACTTTTTAACAAATACTGTATATTTAACCTCAGATTTCATTTGAATATTTTTAAAGCATTTGCTATGCTTTAAAATTTGATTTATTATGAGTATTTTAACATGTTGTAGTCAATTTGTGCCAGAAATCATGCCATCATCAAATCTTGCCAGCATGCTTAAATATTTAATTCAGTAGATGAATTACTATATATTATTAATTTTTTATATTTATTTTAGATTTGCTGCAGGTAACAGTAATGCCAATTTACCTGATATCATGCTTGCACAAAGAAGAGCTTCCCTTGGAAGCAATCATATGGAAAGTGCTATGCATTTGCCTTACAGACTTGGTCCTTACGAATCTTTTTATGGACCACTTCCACCAGGTCCAGCACCACCTGTGCCACAAATCGGTGCGATGGAAAACAGAGGTAAAATTCATTTTTTGTTTTTCAAGAATTTGAATTAACCAATTGTTCATTTTGTTATTCTGTCAACAAGCTTTTATTCAATTTTATATTTGCTCTTATGAATGCCTGGGCATTATTTTATGATAGAATCCACTCATTTATACATTTCTATTTTTCATTAGTAGCATACGCATTCTGGGATTTAAGCATTATATGCTATAAAATTCAGCTTTAAAATGATGTTTGCACTGATTTAATTATTTTTTTGTCAGTAAATTGAGATACTTTTTAGTTTCTGAAATTATGAAAACTGTCAAGAACTTTTGATGAAATACATAGAAATTCTATTAATTTACTGTAATAGAGAATTTATTCTTAATGAAAACAATTTGAGATTATACCATTGCAATTATATTACTCATTTTTTAAAACTAAATATCAGTTTTTATTAATGTAGGAAAATATAAGACAGCAATATTGAGTATTAGAAGATAAATAAAATATTTATAAGTGCCCATATTCTTAAACAACTTAAAAATTCTTAAAAAACATACACCCTTCTCTTTCTCTATTTGTATTCTTACTAAAGTATTTTAAATTTGTATGAAAGTGTTCATATTTGTGTTCCAAATATTCTTATTTGGGAACATGCAATAGTATATATTATATATTAATTTATTAAAGATATTCATAGTAGTTCAAAATGTGTTTTTTTTTTTAACTTTTTACACTAATTTTATCTGTAAAAATATTCTTCACTTTTTATTAAAAAAACATTTTATGACTTCCTAATATTTAGATAAGAATAAGCAAACTATTGTTGGTGAACAGCTTACTTTTATAAATAATTTTTTTAAAAAAATTGATCTTCTATGTAAAATTTTAAAGAAAAGAGTCAATTTGTGATGAAAATCTCATTTTTCTCCCATTTTATTTGCTTAAATCGAAGACTGCTTTACACTGTTAGTTTTTCCCAATTACATTTAATGTTTGGATAGTATAGTTTTAAGAAATCCAAATATACCTTTTTACTAAATAAGTCTATATTAATCCAACTTGACACCAGCACATTCATATATATATATATATATATATATAATGACAATAGTTATATTGTGCAGCCAAAAAGCCTCTAGCTCATGTTAAAAAAATTGCTGACCTTGCTGTTGCAACCATACTAAATAAGTATAGTCATGTACTTTTTAATTAAGTAAAAGCAAATTATTTTATCTCATATTTACCTTTCTACACAGAATACTTGCATCAAATGGCAGCTTTAGGCCAGAGGTGCCTTATTGGGGATTGCCACTCCAGTCCACACCATCATGAATCTCTGCTCACTTCTGATGGTAATATTTATCATATAGCATTATTTTCTAATATCTTTGTTACTACAGTGTTTTTTTAGGTTGTTCAATTAATTTAAATTTTGGCAAATTATTAATCTGTTATCTCTCAGTAATATAATTTAGCTAATTTCTAAGTAATTGTCATTAAAGTCGTGCTCATTTTCCAATTCCATAATGATTTTTAATACTTGTCTGTACTGAATTTATTGTTATGCTTTAGTCTGGTTCTGCCACAGGTGTACTATAATGATGAAATTAGTGTTTAGTAAAATTGCTTTGGAGATTTATCTTATTGGGTACTGCTTTACTGTATTATAAGAATCTGTTGTGTTCGTGTGGCAACAAAAATAAAATGCAGACAAACTAAATCTTAAAACAATCTAAATCTTAAAACTAAATCTTACTACATTATAAATAATATAATTTAATTTACATCAACTTATTTACAATCAAATTCTAGCATTGTTTTTTAAACGACAAATTCAAAAGTTCCAAAAAATACCACTATTGCCAATCTCTTACTATTTACAAAATAAAATTTATAATTATTAAAATAGCTGTGCATTACTTTTAAATAAAATATCTGTAATTTATGTCACAACAGATCTATAAATTTGAACTAAATAATTCTGGCTACCATTAAAAGCTTTTGAAGAAAATAGGAAAGCATCTAATTCTTCAATCTTATATTATTTTCATGTAATTTTGTGCTCTTTTCATTTTTTTACCTTATTCAATATCAAGCATAGCAATGAAAATAAATAAATAAATGGTATGGATATTGCCAAATTGCAGCTGAAAAGTAAAGGACAATATAATTAATTCAGTTTGCACTTATTCTTGAAATTCTTGATAATGTATATTTATTTATTTATTCAATAAGCATAATATGCGTGGTATTTATTTGTTTCAAAATGTTTTCATCTTCTAAAAATACACTGGATATAGAAACTTTGTAGTATCTCATTTTACTGGTTCAAATAAAAATAAATGTTTAGTTCAAATGTGGTTGTTTGATGTAAACATTTTGCAAACGCTTAAACATTTTTTTGAATTTGTAGGCTCTCATCTGGCCAGTCCTAGACCTCGTCATGGTAGAAAAAGAGCACTTTCTAATTCTCCATATTTGCCAGATACTTTGGATCTTGCTGCCGTGATTCGTTTTTCTCCCAATTCCTTAGCATCCTACATGAATGGATCAAGGAGTTCAAGTGCCAGTGGTTCCTATGGTCATCTCTCTGCAGGTTAGTGAAGTTTAAAGTGCCTTTGCCTGTCCTTTATACACATTTTTAGGTTTTCAAAGTTTATGCATTTCTTCTCCACTTGTCAAACAATCCAGAAAATTTATTCTTGACTCATATAAATATTTAGAAATTTTTAATAAATACATTTGTTTATCATTTATAATTATGTTCAATATTGATAGTTTTAATCATAATCAAATGATGGAAGCATTTTTTTAATCCTAATGTGAAAACAATAATTTTAAAAAGAAAAAATTCCATTTATTGAATCACTATTACATCACTAAAATAATGCTGCATCAGACAAAGTATATGTTATTTCATTCATAATAATTTTTGTCACATTTCTTTGTTAAAAAAGCTGTTTTTAATAAAGACATTAATCTTTTTATATTGAATTTGATTAGTATTTGATAAAAAATTCAATAAATGATATTCAAAATTTTATTAAAAATATCAATGTTTATCATTCAAAGTATTCTTTCCATTTCATTCTTTGCATAGTATGTTAATTTTAATCATTTGTTAACAATTTAGACTGTATATGTGTGTGAGTATTGAAATATATCATAACAAAGCTATCTTCTTTCCTGTGTGCAAGATTTGTAAGAATATACCTGAAGACTGTATAAGTTTTTAAATAGAACTTCTGTTTTAGGCACATTAAGTCCTGCAATGGGTGTTCCTCAGCAGACAGCACATTTTCATCCATACATGAGGCAAGTAGGACCCATGATGGCTGCAAGTGCCTTTCCTCACCAACAAATCTTAGGAGGTTTCAGCCCTGCCATCCTCACTCCTTCCAAATTGGAATCTGTGGTAAAATTTCTTTAATAAAAATAACATCTATTTCACAGAATTGCATTTGAAAAAATGTAAAAAAGAAATTGTGAGTGTGTTTCCTTCCAATTTTTATTTTCCCTATCAAGTGGCAAAATATTATTTTACCATTAGTTTTTAAAATATTACAAAATGAAGTGGATAGGATTATTTTTGTATTTAAGTATTCATAAGTAAGCCAAATGAGAGAATGGTTGAAAGTTTCAGTTGATATTTTATGCATTTTTTTTTTTTAAGTGGCTTACTTTACAATGAGTATCTGTGAAAAATGTAAAATATTTCTTCAACATATATCTTTTAAAAGCAATTTAGATTTAAAAAAAATCATTTATAAAATGTATTGTGCTTAATTTAGAATCCTTTTTTTATTAACTTTAATACCTACTTACAATATAAATGGAAGGAAATTATGTTAACATAAACAAGCTTAATAGTAGTTTCCCCCCCCCCATATTTAAGAGGAGGAATGCTAATATTTAGATTCTAACTATTTTCAACAGTTTTTTTTTTCTCTCATTTAAAATCTATTTTTAATGTCTTATATTATACTATTTTGAAAGCTTTGGGCTTTCTTGTGTAATATTTTCGCACATTTGTGCACTTGTTTCGATTTAGGTAAACTTCATTCTGTTTTTGATATTTCTTTTAGCCTGATTCCTCTGGTGGTCGGGAAACTGCATGCAATATTGTCAGTAGTACCGTTGATGGGGAAGATTCTCGAAGTAAAGTCAAAAAAGAGTTCATGAACAAAAATTTTCTCCAGGAAGAAGAAAAGGAAGCTGGGGCTGATATTAAGGATGAGCCAGACTTCATTGAAACAAATTGCCATTGGTTTGATTGCTCTAAGGAATTCTCAACCCAAGAAGAACTTGTGAAGGTGAGCATATATTAGAGCTAATATAGTTTTATTTCATTTGTTTTATGTTTGTAAAAAAAAAAAAAAAAATCACTGTATATTTTCTTACTTTCCTGATGTACTAGAAGTTTAAAATTTTCATAGCTCCATATTGATCTATTTATTTAAATTTTAACTCCAGTAATGAATGTGGATTTGTGTGTGTGTGTGTGGATAGATTTTATTTTTATGAAATCTTAAAAAAAATTTAATGTTAAATTTTATATTTTAATCTTGCTTGATAAGCATAAGTTATTAAACTAATACATAAAAATAAATTACTTCATAAAATTATTTTTAAAAATAATTGAACAGTTATTGTTTATTAAAGATAACTGTTTCTAAGCTAATTTGTTACAGTTGATTGTAATCTAACAAAAAATAAATCTTAAAATGAAGATGTAATTCACCACTAAACTATTCAAAGAGGTATTGCAATTAAAAAATGAATTCTGGGAAATTTATCAAAGAGCAGGAATGCAGTTGCAATATTGTAATTCTGCTCCCTCTCCCTATCTGTTTATCAGAAATGTATGTTAAGTGATATATCTGTAGTAGTTTCATTGCTAAAATTTTTGTTTGAAATATATATCATAGGAAAATGGGAGTACCAAAAAAGAACTTTTGAGAGCAATCAGGCACACATAAAAAAAGTTATTAAGTAGCAATGTTGTAATTGTGTTAAAAATATATTTAATGATAAACAAAACAAGTTTTTATTGAAACCATTTCCATTGCAGCATATTGGTGATGATCATATCCATAGCAATCGAAAACAATTTATATGCCGGTGGAAAGATTGTTCCAGAGAAGAAAAACCTTTCAAGGCCCAGTATATGTTAGTTGTTCACATGCGACGTCATACAGGAGAGAAACCCCACAAGTGTACCGTAAGTATTAAGTTATTATCGAAATTAATGTTTTCATCGGACTGAAATGCAATGATCAGCTATTCATAAACTTTTTCTTTTTAGTTTGAAGGCTGCACTAAGGCGTATTCTCGTTTGGAGAACCTCAAAACTCATTTGAGGTCTCACACAGGAGAAAAACCATATACCTGCGAGTTCCCTGGTTGTACCAAAGCTTTCAGTAATGCCTCAGATCGAGCAAAGCATCAAAATAGAACGCATTCAAATGCTGTAAGTATTATTTTATATATATATTTAACTTTTCCACAATAGTTAAGTGTATTGATTCCTGACTACTGATAAGTTATCTCTTTGTTTTGTTTAGAAAATTGATTGAAGAAGGAGTTTATTAAAATTCAACTTAAATTTAAAAAAAAAAGTTACCTTTTAAATGAAATCTGTAGAGACCAATAAAAAGTGTTTAGAAATAATAACATAAAAATTGGTTGAATATAAGTGTATTGACAATCATAAATAATTTGGAAGCAACCATTTGTGTAATTAAAGACATATTTCTTCATTAGAAATACTAACTTTTACATTGATTACAAAAAAAAGTTATAGGATTTTCTCTTTCAGTGAATTTAAAAATACGCTTATATTTTTAAACTGCTATGTATAAATTATATGACCAACAATGCTGATAAAGGATTTAAAAAAAAGTTTTATTCAAGGTATTAAAAGTATTTTTCATTTAAATATAATTATTCAATATCATAATCACTGTACAGAAAGTATCAGTTTTCTTAAAGAACCTTTGAAATTTTTGTAAATTTTTTATACCCAAACATTTATAAATGATAAATTTAGTCTTGTATACCTATTTAATTTACATAAAATAAAACAGCACACAAAGGACAGTTTCTTGTTCTAATCGAAATTTCTCAACATAATTGAAGTGTATTTTGTTTGAATTTTATAAACTTATATGGCAAAATATATTCTTGCAGAAACCCTATGCATGCAAAGCTCCTGATTGCAATAAGAGGTACACTGATCCTAGCTCATTGAGAAAGCATGTGAAAAACGTTCATGGGCCAGAATTCTATGCCAATAAGAAACATAAAGGTGGTGACAGTAAAGATGGCAATAAGGATGGCCAAGCTGATGACAACTCTGGAAGTCCTAACAGTATGCAGGGTAGTCCTAATTCTGACAATAGCAATTTGACAAATCCTGGAAGCATGTCGAGTGCAAGCATCAAATCTGAGGTAAATTTTATAATGAAATACATAAGCTCTCATAATATATATAAAACCCTAATTTACAAAGAATATTTCATGAATTTTACTTTAGTCAGAATATGAAACTATATTGCCCTATTTTCATTCTGAAATGTCTGTCTTATCTTTGAATTGGGGGGGGGGGGATAATAAGTATTTGTGAAAGAATAGAAACTGAATTTAAAATTTTAGCTGAGTGCTTTTTGTTTATTGACACTAGAGAATCTATTCATAGAAAATATTACAGATGCTTGTAACTTTTGAAATATTTTTCTTTGCAACTATATTTGCAGTTCACAGTATAAAAATATCTTGTTTAATTGTGATTAAAATGTAAAATTGTTCATGAAGAATGGTTTGCATTGATAAAAAGTTTTTTTTGTTAAATGCTATAATTTTATTTTTAGTTTTCTTCGGTTATTACATACTATATGTGAGTATGTACACAATTTGAAATATTACAACTTGAGTTCCCATTGGTGATGGTTAGTTTGTCTAAGCTGAAATTAAATATAACCAACTTCTAAGATCCTAAGCATGTCTATAAAATCATAAAACATCTTGCATTGAAACTTTTATTTTAACAGCCTTACATATCTTCCGTTCATTCTGCACATGAAGTGTTTTGAATGGATTTTAACCCTATGGCATTATGGCACAGTTAAAAATGTAAATATACAATTCATCTGGCATTTATACAGTCATGAGACATAATAAATAAACATTTTTTATGTAGTTACTAAAATACAAAAGTAACCTTAAGCATTAATCAAGCAAACTGTTATTAAGTAAATTATATGTGTAAAAAACTAAACTGAAAAATTTATTAAAAGAAAAGGCATCCTTTGTGCAATACTTAACTCAACCACTGCTTGCATAAAGGGTATATATCCAAATCATCAAATTGTAATATAATCAACTGATTTAATTCTCAAACAATTGAATTTCATTTAGCTAGGAAATTAAGTTTGTATATTGAAATCATGATTGTTAATTACAGGATTCACCTACTGGGCACACTGAAGAATCTGTTGATGAAGGTGGACCTCCAATTAGTGACAACAGTATAACCACTACCAGCAGACATGTAGAAGCTGATTCCATTTGGGATGTTGCAGAAATTCTTGAAGAGGTAATAGTTGTTTTCTTCTGAGATACTTCATAAGATTTATAATGATATGACAAAATATGCCTATTAATTTTTAATGGAATAATTTTATTTAAAATGCAATGAAATTTAGGTGATAAAAGGCACTTAACTGATATACTGTATCTGAAAATAAATTTTAAAATGTCAATTGCATTAAATGTTATTATTCTACGTGTGATCTGAATTTCTTTCTCTGATCATCTTATGATCAAACTGTAGTTGATCATAAGAACTTAAAATGGATCATTTATTATAATGTTTATTATTATCTTTCAGGGTTTGGAAGAAAATATTGCTTTGGCCTCCTGTGTAGTAGGAGATGTCAAAGGCGAAGGGGGCAGTAGAAATTCAAGAAGCCGTTTCAAAAGTCGAATTCAAGCTCGGTTGAAAACTGCTAGTTCTTGGTTTCCCAACTTTCTTCCACGGAAAGGTACAAATTTTTTTTTCTTGCATTATTCTTTTAAATATTAGTTTTTATGTCAGCCTGAGTGATCAAATTTTTTTGTAACATATTTTCTTTAAAATATGATATTTGAAACTTGCAAATTTACCACTAAACTAAAGCATATACATTTGGAAAATGTTCTTGCCCCAAAATTTCTAGCATACTTAAGATTAGTCAGTTAAGTGTATGTGCTGAATTAGAATATAACAAGTATTTAAAATCGAATCGATTTTATTATCTTAAAATAAGCTTGCATTCCACTTTTGGAAAAAGGAATTTGCAGAAAATATAGCAATTCAATCATGTTTGAAAAGTGCATGGTTTAAGCAATATATTTTTGGAAGAAAGAGGGGGCTTGTTGTATCCCATAATATTTAAATGCAAGGAGAGCCACAGTGTGAAAAGTTTTGATTTGCATGTTTATATAATGCTTTATTACAATATTTATTTAAACCTTTTTTCAATTCTCTTAAAAAAGAACTTTTTAGTCATATATAATTGATGTATCATTACAACATTTTTAAACATATCAAATTAATTTTATAGAATTAAGTTGATCATATGTTATAATTTGCTGCTATAATTAGTAATTAAAAATTCTCATTGGTGTATATGAACTTTATATTTAAAAAAATGTCTGGGCTTCAAGACTTGTGGCATGAAAATGTTCTGGCTTTATTTGTCTGCCTTAAATTTGATCTGAAATTATTTAATAATAACAACAAAAAAAGCACTCAAATACTGTATTTAATATCATGTGCTTAGCGTAAATCCACTAACTAAAACATTGAAGAGAATTGTGTTGAAATAAAATTAGAATTTCTGAAAAGTATTTTTGGATCTTAAATGATGTAAAAATGGCTTTTGTACAATAATATTGAAGAAAAATCTTAAATTAAAGATGACACTAAAGAAAAGAATTTTAAATCTAGCTATTTGCCCTTTTAAGCATTTTGTAAGTTTTTAAAACTTTATCATTTTAATTTCTAATGTTCATATATTTCAAATTATAATTTGGTTATTAGTAGCCTGTAGTTTAATGGATAAGATTATAAGCAATAAATCATTCACACATGTACAATTTTCAATTTTAGTGGTTCCCAACTGCAATAACTATATCAAATTTTGAAACTGTTCTTCAGTCTAAATAGGGAACATTTCAAATTATTAAAAATATTTGACATCTAAATTTGCTGTAATAATGTCAAATGTGGATGCCTGTATACAATATCAGCCAATACCAACTTTGTGAGCTAAATCTTCAAACTATTTTAAATACTTAGTGCCGAAAATAAAACTAACTTTCTGTTTACAATTTTTGAAAAAGCATCAAATTTGCATTATATTAGATTATAGGGCTATTGTGCATCATTGTTTTATTATTTCAGGTAACAGTAATAGCAGAAGACCAGTTGAAACAGTTATACCAGTTCCAAATCCTCAGTCTGTGCCAAATGGTGGATCAATGGCTGAAAGCGTTAAAGTACAAGAAAACTGTCAAAATCCAGGTACATAATTGATATTGTTTGGGTAATTTTCTATGAAAGAGTTTAAATACCCTCTTGTAGATTTCTATATATATATAATGTCAGAAAGGTTCTTTCAACTACAGGTTTTCTTCAAAATAATGAGAGGCTTTTCAATAGTTTACCCATTATTGAAATTAACCGTTTACTCTACTAGTTAATTGGCAGAAGCAATATGTAACTAACCACAAATAATTGATAAAACCAAAAAATCTTTCCCTTATTACACTGTACTTAATTTTCAAATTTTTAATCTTACCAGTATTCTTTTCTCTCAACCGTCTTATTCCTGAGAGATATTTCCAAAGCATTACTTCACTGTATATTTTTTCTGTGGAAAAAACATTGTTATCCAATGACAACCACTAAATAAAATATTTAATGTGTCAATTTTTAGTTTTTATGAAAACTTTTGGTCCCTATATATGTCATTAAGACTTATTCTACATCCTTCACTTCCATTTTCTAGGCATATTTCAAAATTAAACTTCTAGCCAGCAACCTCAACAACTGGTCTGATTTCATCAATTTTTGTCATAATTAATTTTGCCACTTTCTAACTGTTTGCTTGCCATTTGCATTTTTCTGTCATTATTTTGCAATCATAATTTCAAAAATTACCTTGTCTTGATTGACTATATATGATTTGCCCATTTCCATGGAAGTTGACTAGCATTTAGACTAATTATACCAAAGTATAGTTAAAATAAAAATTGCATAATACTGATGCATTTATTGTACAACTGTATTTCAAAGTCACAAAACTCTCACAATGATAGTAAAAATTGTCAAAATCAGTAGTTGAAGCTGTAGTCAAAGACTTATTTTTCAATATTTCTAGAATTGGAGAAAAAGGGAGTAACGATCATTGACAGCATTATTGAAGAATCTTGAGTATTCCTATGACACAATAATTTCTGAAAAGGGTACAATGGGTTGGAAAATCTGTCATAGTTTTTTCTGCAGAAATTATAGTCAAGTAATGCATTTTTGATTTCCCTCAAAAATGGACTAATCAGTAAAATGTAACTCTGTTCTGATTCCCCCCCCCCTTCAATAGAGAATGGTTAGATAAGAGTGTTTTTGAAACTTTTCTTGAAAATGTAAGAGAGTGGAGGACAGGCACCCATTATCATTCTGTCTAATGACCATAAGACTATTTCTTATGAAACAAAAGTTGGCAGGGCAGGATCAATTCTCAAGACTGGATGACAAAGTCTTTGTCTAGTTCAATAATAAGAAAAATCATACTTAAATCCTTCCACATTTCTGAATGCATTTAAAAGTTAAAATCTTAGATGAATTAGAATTTTTTTCCCCTACAAGAAGGCTAGCATAAAAAATGTGAATAAAAGAAAACTACATTTTTATCTAATAAGAGTATAACTTCATTTAGCTAAATAAATATCTGAAAAATTGAAGAAAATTCGTCTCTTCTCACCTTGATTATGAAGATAATTTACTGTATTTCAAATATTCTTATAATCAATTTTTATCTTTTTTTAGGTTCAGGTCCGCAGACTTGCAATACTGGTGGAGCAGACCCACCAAAATCTGGAAGGCGTAACAGTGGTAGTGGAAGTACTGTTAGCTCTTTCTATAGTAGTATGCAGTCGGAAGCCAGTTCTCAACAACTCAGTTCTACAAGTAGTAGTAACACAGGTGGTGTTGTATGCAATGCTGGTGGCATAAAGGTTACTGGTTCATACGATCCAATTTCTATAGGTAGCTCTAGACGTTCTAGTGAATCTGGAGAGCCCCTACCAAATGGCTTTGTTTCCCATTTGCATCATGTTCATACAAGAGCTCTAACATCACAGCATCTTTCCAATACAGGAAATTTGATTGTCCTTCCACAGAGTGAGTTGTTGGCTTCTGATTCTGAAGGGATACCACCTCATGGTTGCAGAACCATTCATTCACAACAACAGAATAGTGGCCAGACTACCAATTCTGGCAGTATGAATCCTCCTAGGCCACTGTCTTCGGCGATTGGTGCTAGAGGACTCCATCCAAACCAAAATGTAGTTTTAGAAGAACTAGAAGAAGGAAAACCCATTGAACAAAATAAGAATGTAATATTACCTGATGATATGGTGAATTACTTAAATGAAGTTGCAGAACAAGGCCAAAGACCAGCATCATCTCTTAGTGAAGCAGTAACAAGTGTGAGTCGCTATGTTCCTCCAGCTCCTAAAATGCCTGTAAATAATCAATGTAAAAGTTCGCCGACAGTGCCTTGTGGTAATCATGTTCCACAGAATCAAGCCAATCCTCTAAATCCATCCCACAATTGGTCAGGCTGTAATTCTTGTTGCCAAAACTCTCGCAATCCATCTTGGGGACCTGATCATTGTTCACACAATCATAACCATTCTAATGGAGGAGTACCAAACCCACCACCCTGTTTTACAAATACTGGAAATCAGCCACATCAGCATCCTGTTCAGAACTGTCCAACTGGTGTGAATGCGAATGTACAACCCCACAACAATTGTTCCAATGTCTCCATTGCTGCCAATGTTAACAAAGTTCCATATAATCAAAATACTGTGCCTTATCAACCTAATGTTCCTCAGACGAATTCTAATAATCTCATTCCAGTCAATTCTAATAGAAACAATAATTGCTTTCTGCAAAATGATTATGGGTCAACAGCTGATACTATGTCATCTCAATCAAGCTGTGTGGAATCGCAACAATTCAGTGGCTCATCCACTGGTTTCCAAGGAAGTTCAGTGTCACAATATCCTCCAAATAATTCTACCAATTCATATGTGGGAAGTAATTCTCAATCTTATGGCAGTGAAAACCAACCTACACCATATCCTAGTCAGACTGGAATACAAACTCAGGGATATGGATCACAAATTAATTCACAACATACTCATAATACTGTTCCGAATTATCCATCAGACAATATGTCTAATCTAAATTCCAATCAGAATGGACATCTCCCTCAGAATGCTCCTTACAATTCTCAGATGCAGATGAACCCCTCTTTTTGCTCTGCAGTACCTGGGAATTCAAACCTGCATGTAATCCAGAATCAATCTGTTCCACCTATACCTGTTAATGTTCCTCAAAATAATAATTGCTATAATTCTTCAAGTTGGTGTAATAATACTGCATATAATACAAATCAAAACCAACCGTACAATGGGAACCAAAGCCAAGTATTTAATCCTAATCAAAATTCAGCGTATGGTATGAATCAGGGTCATACATACAATATGAATCCGAACCAAATTTATAATTCTAATCAAAGTCAATCTTTTAATCCGAACCAAAATCAGAATTTTGGTTCTAACAACAATCAGTGCTATACTCCGGGCCAAAATCCTGCATTCGGTTCAAGTGCTAATCAGTCTTACCCTGTTCAAAATTCATTTAACTCACAAAACACTATGTATAATTCCGCACAAAATTCAAACTATGGTATTGCTCCAAATCCTCCTTATAATGCAAACCAAACTTCTTTTCATGGAAATCAAAATGTTCCATACATGGCAAATCAGGCTTATCCATATAACAATGGAAATCCGTATTCTCAAGAAACCAATCATCCAGTCCCACAAAATCAGAACATGGTACCTTACTCAAATCAAGTTACAAATCCAGTCCCTCCAACTTGTAGTGCAAATGGAATGTCCCATCAACAATGCAACATGCAAAAGGTTGGAATTAATGGACCTTGTGGTAACTCATGCTCTTATAGCAGTAACCAGTATCCGGTTAATGCTGGTCATCAATTATCAACAGTGCCTTCACAGTATCCTGCAAACCAGTGTGGAAACAGTGATATGCTTTTACCTGTGAACAATGTACAAAATCCTAGCAGCCATACTGATCAGAACCAACTTCCACTATTGCACAATGGAAATGGCAATCACTGTTGCAGTCGTAACATAGGGTCATCACTAAAAGCACAGTGCAGTGCTTCCAGTGTGAGTGAATATGATGATAAGGAGTCGTCTGTATCTTTAGCTGTTCCATCTGCTTCTCAGAACTGCTCGACAACTGATCCTAAAGAAATTCAGTGCCAAAACGTTAGCCAGTCTTCCTTATCTGGAGAAGCTTACCAGAGGACTCTAAAATATGTGCAGCAGTGCCAAGAGATATTAAACAAGCAACAGCCAGTCACTGACAAGGCTCCAGTAAATAAGACACAACCAGCCAGTATGTGCATGAAATCTTCATTAAATAAGCAGCAGCCATCTCCAGCATGCAACAAAATTCTGCTTAATAAGCAACAGCCTTCTCCTGGATGCAACAGGGTTAGTAGCAGCACTGATAGGCATAGTCCTTCTGCAAGTGGACATAGCCCATCGCCTCTGACACAGACCTCCAATATGGTCATCAACGATCTCAATTCAGGGTTGCACTCCTTAATTGAAGAAACCAGATTTTTCCACTTAATGCATTGAAGTTTTACTTTTCAAGTACTTTTTTTATGACATTGTAAAATTTTGATTTTTATTATTCTGATCAGGAGATGAGTTTTCTATTTTAATATTAAATACATACGAAGAACCTCTGAAAAGAAATTTATTCAAACAATGATTTGTTGCAGAATGATTGTCATTTAAATTTGGACTCGTTTTTATTCTTTTCATCTATTTTGACTAAAAAGGACCATTTGTGTTGAATTGGCTTTTATCATTTTATGTAAAAGAAATTCAGTTGTTTCAAGAAATGCGATTTGAGCTTAAGTACTTATTTTTACTGAAAAAGTATTAGTAAATTAATTCTCAAATATTTGCCATTATTTCTTTGTAGCTTATACTGAATTATATATTGATATGTTGATTCGTAACCAAATATGAATTGTATCAGTATTTTTGTAAAGTTTGTAAATCTATAAAATAATAGGACAAATACTTGTTTATGTATTTCTGTACTAAAAAAATTAAATGAATTTTTAATAAGTTCTATAATATTAAAATTAATATATTACTTAAATTTATAATATCCAAAGATTAATTCATATCCTTTCTTTTATCCAAAAATCAAATTACAGTCTTTTCAAAACTGCTGATTCAGGATATCTTAAACATTTCTTGATTATTGATTTTAAAAAAACAAGACAAATTTTCTAAATTTTTACACTGATTAAATATTGTTTAAGTTTTTATATAGTGATTCTTTTGTTTAAGATATCTTGATTAATTCAAATTTCAGTAATACAAAAAAAATCTATTAAAAATTTAAATCTATTTTATTATTAAAAAATTTAATCTATTATATAGTGGTATTAAAAAGATTGTTATTTTTTAGTTTGTAAATTCTCATTTTTATGCTCACAGTTCAAAACTATAAGTTATAAAAGAATTTAACTAATAAATGGGAGGGAGGGAAGGAGGAAAATTTTAAAACAGATCTACAGTAAATTTTTCATTAAAGACTGTGATAGCCAAATGTTTTCTTAGCAAAATTCAGAATGGGAATAAAATATATATATATATAATAAAGTCTTTATTAAACTTTTTTAATAACTGAAATATTACTGATGTTATTATTAAGAATGTGTTAGAAAATTTAAATTGTAAATATCTGTAATATTTTAGAAGTGTATTTTATAGATGATCTATACAAAGTGCCTTCTTAAATAAATGCCCATTTGCAGGGGTGATGCCACAGAATTGCAAGTGGTTAATTTTCTATTAATGTACTGTTTGTATAATGTTCCTATTTCAATGATGAATATTTGCCAAACTATCCGAATTCGAATCGCATTGTGCCTAAACATTTTGTGCAAGAATGTTATGTAAATAAAAATAATGTGCAATTCGACAAATGTTCCCTTTTAAAAGTGTTTCTTTACCATTGTTATGTAAATATGTTTATGTTGTAAATAAATGCTGGTTAAAATAATTTGATGTTTAATTATTATTGGAAGTTTTTGTTTTTTACAAGCACACATAGAGATGCAACTGCACAACCTGAATAGATCTATTGTGTAAAACAACCTAAATAAATTTATTCATAAAAAAATCAATTTATAAAATCTGAAAAGAATAAAAAATGCTTTATTAATATTTTTACTCAATAAAATGAAATTGTAATTTATTACAACATCCAAAACTGATAGAAATTTACTGTAGTTGGGTGGTGAGTTTATTTAATCTCATTTGCTATTTTTTTCATGTCATAAATTTGAAGACTGGTTTTAAAGGGTTTTGAGAATTCTTTACTTTAAAAAAATCAAATTTAGTTTAATAGTTATATATTGCATATTAAATTATACCACTGGCATATTTAATTACTCATCATCCTTTTGAGATGCAATTTCAAATAACAAAATATTATAAACCATTTCTTTTTTTCAGCATTTCTTAGCTCAACTTATAACTACGTAAAAGCTTATGTAAAATAAATCTACAAAAGAGAAAATAAATCTAAATAGTGTATTCTTATTTACCACATTTAATTAGGAAATGTTATATTAAAATAGTATTTGTCAATTGTTTGAATAGAATTTTTTAATTTAGGGAAAAGTGACAAATTAGTATATTAATAATTGTTGATGCATATTTTAATCTGCAAAAAAAAAAAAACTGCTTAAATAAGTTATAAATTTCATTTCAAATTTTTCATGTTATTATCCAAACGAGTAAGAAAAAAAAATCATTTTATTAAAAACAAGCTTGAACTATATTAAATATTTACATTCAAGTTATACAATTACAAGCACATAAATCTTAATACTAATAACACAAAAAATATTTTATAAAAGTGTAAAAGAGACAGGAGATTGAGTTATAAACATATGAAAATATTAGATTAGTTTGCAATATTTATGAAATGATCCTCTTGTCTTTAATTAGTGATATTCTAATAATTTGACCATTACCAAGTAAACATAACACAAGAATTTCAAATGCTGACAATTGTACATATCCAACATCCCATTTTTAAAATATGAAAATCTAATTTCGATTTTTAATTATAGTAAGATAAGGTTTTGTTTCGTTATTGGTAAAATAGAAGTTGAGCAGATTAGTGACAAAAAGTTGGTTAAATCGTTTCTATTGCTAAATACTACCAACTGGTTTAAGCTACAGTATATAAATTTGTATTTTAATCAACCAAAACCTTTTTTCTGCCGCATTGTCTTAATACTGATGAAAAGAAAAAGCTATTTCAGTGGACAAGCTTCAACAGCCAAGTAAAGTCAATATTATTAAGATGTAAATAATACATTTTGTCTAAATGCCTTAAAACACCTTGAATAGTAAAAACAGATTTCATGCAGCTGCTAGAAAAATCAGCAGTGAAGTAGTTTTCTATATTAAACATATATTATTTTAATAAATTATTTATCTAATACTATTTTACCTTTTTTAAAACTAAGGTAGGCTTAGATAATTAAATTATTACCAAGAAATTTTTGTGTATTTTCATAAAATACAATAAATGTATTGAAATTGCATACATATTATATTGAAAGATATTAAATACAAATTATACATTAACAAAAAGTGCTCTCCTATCAGTTATCTTGTTTTCTAACATTATTACAGATCCAATACTAACAATCCCCTTTCATGTTGGGTAACTAAGACTATACAATATGAATTTTTAATATCTTTAGAACTATAAAACATTTATCTTTGTTTTTGATGCACTATTAATAAATTATGTCATTATCTGAAATGCTGAAAATCTTGCAGAGAAAAAAATTTGGAAAAATGTCTTGCATGCAAATTACATAATCTACCTTATATATCTTTGAGACTTACATGAATTAATATCTTTCTTAAATACAAGGATAAATTCATCGGACTAATACAGTACAGACTTTTTTCAGTATAAAAACTATAATTTGATGACATCTTTTTTTTCAACTGTTAAACATGCATATAATTGGATAATTATTAAATATTTTCGTAATATATATCTTTAACACTCATGAAACCTAAATATTTCGACTAAATTCTCTTGTTAATAATTTCTTTTTAACATATTTTTTTGTAAAGCGGAGGGACATTTTTTTTAATGTATTAAAAATTGATTAAATTTCATTCACACATTTCAAGGCTTAATTCTCATCAATTATGCTGAATACAAACTCTCAAAAATTTGGAAGCCATACAGTTAGTAAAATTCTTACAATGGGTAATATACTAATGTTTTTGCAATTCTTGCATCATGCAATAAATAATATTAAAAATGCAAACTTTCTGCTTAATCTTTACAACGGAATATATATTTAGGTGCATAACATCAATGCATGTGGTATAATACTTTAAAGCCTGAAATTTATAATTAATCCTCCAATATCCATGGCAATCTATCATTATTTTTTTGCTCCATGTTTTGCAAATTTTTAATACAATATCCTTTTTAAAATGCCCAAAACACAATTAATTTTAGATCTATCTATCTTTCAAAAAGCTAATAATTAAAAAGGGGAAATTAAAGTAATTTAACCACATTATAATAAACTTGAGGTTTATTACAGAATATTAAGATGACTACTATTATAAGTATTTGACATTAACAGGAAACACACATGAAATCAAATATAAAAATGGATACTTACAATCGTCATTTTCAAAAGTAATTGCAATCTCACAATCAGTAATGTGTTTAATAATATAATTTTCTCCACATAATCCATTATTCACAGACGAATTTTGTTCTTTTCTTAAAAATTTCACAGTCAGCATGCCTTTTGTTCTCTTGAAAATAACAGGAAAGGGCACTTTCAGGTAATTGAAACAATGTCTTTTTAGTCTCAATATGGCAGAAAAATGCAAATCAATATTCAAATTTTGACATAGCAAACAATCTTTTTAGACAAGCCCAATTTGGAAATTACATAGACTTAACACACTTCAGCATCACAGCCCGCAAGTTTTGCTGACTCTTATGCCATGTAGATAAAACATCTCTTTAAAAATAATCCTTTCATAGCTATACTGATAAGAATTATTTGTAAGATATAAAAGAAATTTTCTCCCAAGACTCACATTTTTTAATTAAAAGAGTCGGGCAATATTTCTATTCAAATAGTTTTCGATATTTCATGGAAAATTAATTTTTCATTAAAAAATTATTGGAAAATTAATTAATAACAAATTTAGAATAAAGAAGTCACTGCTTGAAATTTTCTAGTTTACCTCCTAAAAAAGGTATTATACTCACTTCACTATCCACATAAAAATTATAAACACCAGGCAATCATGAGGGCTTAGAAATATATTTCTATGAGTCCTACAAGTGAACAATTTGCATTTCAAAAAAGGAGTGATGAATTTGTCACTCTTTCTTCACCATTTTGTCAACCAAAATTTAATAAAATAATCTGAAATAATTAATAACAAATTCATAGACCAAATTTCATTTAGTAGCTCTATTTTTGGGAAAGGCACAAAAAATAAGACTTAGTTCAAAATTTGTTCTTGAATTGACTTTTTAAATGAAAAAATTACATACTAAATTCTATTAATCCAGCTCTTTCCCTTTTATAAATATCATATTCACCTATACTTGGATAGACAGATTTTTCATGAATAAATTACATTCAAATTTGGATAGAAATTGAGAAATTAAGTCCTATTAAAAAGTTGTAATGACCACAAACCAAATTTCGCCTGTGAAATCGATTTCGAATTCTTATGTTCACAGATAGAAATAACTGAATATACCTCTTTAGAGAATGCATTATATATATATATATATATATCTCACAATTTTGGTAACTATCTAAACATATTACAAATTCCAAAATAATATAACATTATGTGCAGTATATGGTTAATATTAAGAGATATTTGACTTAAGAATATATATATATATAACAAATTACACGAATTATAATGCAACTGCAAATGCCATATTGAGTTTAAACTTTAAGAAATTAGAATTAATAGATAAAAATTCCAACAAAAATAAGAACTTGAATTCATTTCATATAATGCTTTCTATATTGCAGTAGAAATGTTTGTATCCAGAGTCGATATCTGTCTCTAATTTTGTATAAATGCGTCATTTAAGAGTAAGATATTCAACAACAAATGAAATTAATAATGCCTGCATAAAACAGAATGAATTCTATGACAAGATAATCACAGAGTGTCTTTCGTGTATTATTACAGTCCTCAAATTTGACAGACGATATAAATAGTTTGCCCCAACATTTTGCACAATTAAGTTTCAAAATCAAATTTTATTCCTTCTCTAATGTATTTTATTAAAATATAAAAGAATTTTTAATGTATTTTATTAAAATATAAAAGAAATATCTAAATACACATAGCTGGTGGAAAAATTTATGTTACAAAAATAATTTTCGAGTATTATTATCAGGTATGAAAAAAGGAGTGATTATTCATTCATAAAATATATTAAAAAAATTATTTATTATTAGTCATTTCCAAAGTCACTATTATCTAATGTATAAAGGTAAATGCAGTAAAATAGGATATAAAGTTTATTTCCAGCTTTTTCTATAATTCTAATTTTAGTAATGGATGTGGATAAGATAATTTGAAAATTCTGGAGCATGATTCCATAATTTTAACAAAAAAATGATTGTACAGCATGGAAAATCAGTCCCAGCACAATTTCTCCTATTTGGTATATAAAAAATATCACACAAAAAAATAAATAGAATAGAATACAATAAAAGTTTTCAAAATTTTAACAATGAACACAAATCAAAACATATAATAAATAACATAACTAGAGAATAAGAAAAACGTATAATTAAAAATATTGCATGAAATAAAATAATAAATAAAATAATTAAACTATAATATTTAATCAATCCTTTTGTATTTTTTTAACAAGTGGAATATATATATATATCAGAAGAATAGTTAAATTCCTTTTCCATGAAAAAATGGCAGTCAATAATTATAAAAATCTCATCACACAATTTTAATGCAAGAAATTTAATTTTTTATAATGTGATTACAATTACTTGATACATAATTTTAAATTTTTATATATTTTTACTAGGAACATTGTATATATGAAAGGGAAACTCAACATTGGGCGAATTCCTCCCCCTTTGGTTTATCAGTCATAAGTGAATAGATAGAGAAACAATTTCCACACATTGTGTATTTTTGACTATTTAAATTATGCTCAATGTAACACTTCTATCTTCTAGGATTAAAGGATTCTAGATACCAAAAAAAGAACTCAACATTCACTTTCTTTTCCATTCAGATATTATCAGTATTTTTATTCAACATCTTTTTGTTAAAGGTTTTTTTTTCCATTTCCTACTATTAGTTCACACTCTCCCTATATATATGTATATATATATATATATATATATATTTATATATCTTGTTCAAATTTTCAATTATTAATAAAATACTTTTTATTCATCTACTCAAATTCAAATTCATTTTTTGAAATTTGTAGTAGATGACACTGGATGTTAATACAGATTTTTTTTCAAATAGTAATTCGTTCAATTTAATTAATTTTTAATACTTTAAATAGCGTTTTAACAATTTGTAATGAAAATAGAAATCAACAGGCAGTAACTGAATCAGTAAAATGTACGAATTTCTGTATTTTTCATGTGAAGTTGAAGAATTTGAGTTCAATTCTTGCTAAAATCAATAACTTTTTGATACTTAATAATTTTTTTGATAATTATTTAATAAAAAGTAACTAAAATATTTTTTTTGTTAACCTAAGTAGGAATTTAATTATAACTTGCTTAATTATTTCCTTGTTCAATTCGGAATATTGATTATATTTTGCATTTATTAAAATTTACAAAAGAAAAAAATAGTAAAAGGCCTTCTGTTGTTGAGTTTGCTTGTTAAATATAAAAAAATTTAAAATCATCATTTGTTACTTACATTTTTCATATCTACAATGTCTTATTTGTTTTCCCAAGAATAGATTTTATTAGTTAAATTAATTAAGCATAAGAGCCCATAATAATATAGGAAGTACATACATTTAGAAATAGAAGTCAGAACACTCACATGAGCATTATTATAAATACTTTTAAAAAAATCAATCCATACAAGAAAAGTTGCATAAATCATTCAGAAAAATCAATAAGCAATTAAAAAATACCTTGATGAAGATCAAAAGACTTAAAAAAGATCATTATAATGAATATATATGTTTATAATCATAATATATTCAATGTAATTTATATATATATGTAGCTTGTATTTTAAGCACATCAAAACTGAGAATTGAAAGAATTCCTTTGAATTAATAAAGCTATGTAGAATATTATTACCTGACATCCATTTCAATCAATAACAGTTCTGAATTAAATACGTTCAGAAATCTGAAAAATGTACTTTGCATTCTATTGTTATGTGAGGTAACTATTTAAGACTTGTTGAATATCAAGATTAGAAAAGGCACGTTGCTGTCAGATAGTTTATATTGCTACAGAAAAAAGAAAATTGTGGACTTTTGTGGCAGAGAACATCATTTGTTAATTATCTGTTAACTAGAATTGGCAACCAGAGATAACATTAACCTTCTTTTGTATTTTGATATCAATAACACATGGGCACTTCAATATTTAATGAATAAATGTTGTTGAACAGTGTGAAGTTGTGGTGGATGGAAAAGTAGTACAACTTGTAAACAATGACAATTTTAAAATACAATTGAGTGAAGTCTGCATGCTAAAATGACATAAAATTCGACTAAATATTCCTAATGCACTCAAAAAAGAAAGATATATCCAAGTAATTACAACTAAACACTCTTATAAAAACAAATCCTATTTTAGCAAAATATTTAGTGTTGCTTTTACATACTTAAAAACAAGTCATAAAAATTGTTACTTTCACCTAAACTTTTTATCATGAATAGAAATATTTTCTGTATAATAAACAAGCAGAAATTTTTTGAAGCAAGATTCTTAATTTAAATGCAACTAAGCTTTAAAGTTTTTTTAGAAAATGGGAAATATTTATATATAAGAAAGAAATAAGCTGTTTTCAGATGGTGTTTAAAAATAAATATCAATCAATTTCATTGCTTTACATGCAGACAAGCATTGTTTTAATACAATGTAAGCAGATTTGTAAATCAACTATTTACATGAAAATTTTTTAAACAGATTCGTTTTAGAATTCTTTAAAAGCATTAACTATAAATAATTGTTTTTAGCAAAGAAAATGATAAAAAATTTACATGTATTCTTATGAATTAAAATTTCTAAAAACTTATTTTTTTAAGAACTTACTTTTTTAAGAACTTAAGTTTTTGATTAAGAAAAAAAAAACCTTGATTGAATTGTAATTAAAATAGAACTAGATGCCATTTGCTAGTTACATAACTTCTCTTGAAATATAGAACATTCATTATGAATAACAATCATTTAAGTGTATGATACTGACTATTTTTTATAAGAAAGTATTCCATCCTGTTCTTTTCATAACTCCTGATATTTTCATTTAATTGATACAGCCAATTTCTGTTTATGTCAGATAACTAGAATTATGAAGCCCTTACTATGAATAATTTTTAACTAATCCATTTTCATTTTAGACTACATAACAATATTTTTACAATGTTTCCTCGCCATAAAATTCTCATTTAAGCTGAAGATTTTAAATTTCTTAAACGCTGAAAAACCACCATCAAAATTCTTTACATGAGTCACATATTAATGATTTACATGATTATCTTATTATCTTTTGCATAGATTTGACAGATTGAAAATTTATAATAATTGGAATTGAGATAATAGAGTATTATAGTGCTTTGAAGTTTAAATATGATAACTAATAAATAAAATTAATCAATTAAAGCTATAAAATCAGTAATTCAAGCTACATAGCATATACATATGAAATTAATTATATAAAATGTATCATAACATTGAAATTAATGACAAAATGCATTAAATTCTTCATCAAAATACACATAAAAATTCTAATATGAAAATACAACTAATACAAATATGTATTACATATTTAACTTTCACCTGACTAGAATTTATCTTAAATGCCATGTAAAATGCATCAAAATGCATTTGATAAAGTTATGTTTTGTACATTGAAAACTATCACAAACATATTTAAGTGCTAAAAAATCACTAGAAATTATTTTAAAAAATAAGTTCAAGAAGTCATCTTAGTATACAAATAAATTTCTTCTTGAAAATGCTATATCACTAACATCACAATACTTAGTCACATGAACACAGTTATCACGGTTAATTAAAAGTGGATAATTAAATATATTGATGGCCAGGTTTCAGTTCACTAGGTTCCCAAGCAGTAGGAGTTTCTGGTATTTCTTCACCTAGATATCAAAGAATAGAAACAATGCAGAACTATAAATATTTACAACTGTAAAAGTAATTGTTTAACATGATAATTTTTGCAGGTTGCATACCGTTTGTTAAATCAGCCATACAAAATTTTGTGATATAAAAACTTTTAAAGCATTACTTAAGACAGTGGAATATTGGATTAAGAATAAATAATCCAGCACATAATCATCTCTGAGGTAGCAAGTATTTACTAGCCAACGATTTTTTTAAAAATGCTAATAGGTTGTTGTATCTTTAATTTGTCCAAAATTAACTTAGTTTTAGCTTATATTTCATTAATGTATTATTGTATAAAAACTATATTTATAATACTTTGAAAATTTAATTTTGTTTCAATTATACATATTTATTTATATGCAATTTTTATTGATTATTTTCAGAATTTCAAATATAGATATAGAGTTTTCTAAAAATATTTCTTTTATACAACAATATACAATAAAATAATAAAAATTTATGAATAAAAAGTATGAATATTTTAGTAGCTCTTTAATGCTTAATTAAAATTAATTAAACTTTTCATAATGCACTAACTTATTCCAAAGCATAGCATTTTTTAAACAGGTATTTTTTCTGCAATTTTTTTTATGTAAAACTCAATGTGCACTGAATACAATGGTATGATGAAGCTTAAACTATTAACTTGCCAAGATGTTATATGCAAGAATTTTAAGTCTGCTTTAATTTGTCAATCTGTAAATGCTTTAGAACAAATATTTAAGCATTAACAATTACTTCTTTAATAAAAATAAAAATAAATCTTTTCTGTAATGGAATTGAAAATAATTTTACTTCCATCTTTTTTTTTTATTTTTTACTATCTATGAGATTTCAAATATTTTTTTTTTATTTTTATCAATTACTTGAAAAAGAAAAAGGTGATTTTTCAGCAGTTTCTTAACAAAACCTCTTTTCTCAAAATATCATTTTAAAACACTTAAAATAATATTTTCTTTCGGTTATTTAACTCTTTTTAAATGATATTTTGTCATTTCATCTACCCTATATAGCTTTCTTTTAATATGCTTCTTATCTAACTCTTCTAATGCATAACATACCATTACACAATTAGAAGCAAATTTAATATTAACTCTTTCAACATATGTATCAAATATATTTAAAAATAAACAATAAATGTAAAAAAGGGGGAGGGATAAATCATGCATTTACCTAGTCTGGCTGACCAGTGTTTGGAACACAAAATAATAATTACAGAAATGGACACCAAAGCTCCTATAATGGCAATGAGAGCTCCCAAAACAGGACTGATTGGTAGTTTTAACTTATCTATGAAATAAAAGATATTTATAATTACACGTTTAAGAGTATAGATTCATTATCAATACTAAAAAATTTTAATAGCATAAATTCTTTTTATTGCATCAAATTAAAATGATTTGTACTATTTTAAAAATTATTTATTTAATAAAGATTTCTTTTTCTCTTCTTAAGAAAAATTCATTATAACTGTCTTCTTTCTAAACGAATAACTACATTATCAACTACACACACACACTGAAAAAAATTATTATTTTCAAGTAAGCGTTCTTAATAAATTGACAAATATGCAAGATATATTTCTTTAACACCACAATATAAAAAATTATTTGGAATTTTAAAATTTTTATTATTTTCCTGACTTTTAATAAATAAGTCATTACCAAATAAGCAAAATTATATTTTAAAAACATATCATTCATTGCATAAAAATTAAAACATTTTTTTTCAAGCAAAGCATGATTTAAAATCGTTACAATAAGAAGTGATGAAAGAAATTAGAATTATTGTACCTTTTTTAGGCCTTATTTCAGCCTTAGTATTGACACTAAAAGCAACGGCATTACTCCTCCCAAGGCTATTAGTAGCAAAAACAACAGCAATAAATGATTTTCCTGGTGGAAGAAAATCAATTTCAAACAATGGATATTCTTTTTCTACAGCAGATTCCACTAAGCCTGAAGAGCTGTATAACTCAATATGGAATTCCTGAGAAAGACCACCATCGTATCCTGGAATGCAGCTTATGATAGCAGATTGAACTGTTTCATTCATAACAATGCAGTCTTCTACAGCATTGGGAACAGCTATAAAGTATAATAATTTGTTTCAGCATAAAAATAATCACAATGCTAATGTAACAAAAAAAGAAAAAAAACTCTCACAATTATAATATTTTATTTTCATTACTGTACTGATATAAGGCTTCAAAAAAGAAGAATATATCAAAATGTCAAGATTTACAAATTAAATAATCAGAATCAATTAATTTTCCCCAAACACTTCTCTATAATTCAATTGTAAAATATTTAACAAAAATTGATAAATGAAAAATATATAGTTCAACAATAATCAAAACTGGAAGTGGAATGGGAAAAATGAAATAAATTCAAAACAAGTAGTTCTGTAAAACAAAAGATGATTCTTTCATTAAGAACTACTTTCAACTTTAACAAACAATATATAATTAAATAAACCAAAAAGAAATAAGAATATTGTGCGCATTCAATAAAAAGTATTTGCTCCATACATGCATTTAAAAGCAAATGAGAAAAAATTAAAAAGAATATCACCTCTAAATATCCAATTTATTAGAAATTATAGACAAAGAATATTTGCCTATAATTTCTTACTTTACCCAATAATTACAAATAAGATTACTAAAATTACTTTGCTAAACAGTCTGTATATCAGCACAAAACCTTCAGATTGAAAAAAAAAATGAAATAATTTTGAATTTTGCAATGAATTAATGGTTTGAAAAAAAAAGAATAAATCCTAGAATTATTTTTTGTGGGAAACAAAAAGAAAAACACTTCCTAATTTTCTCAATTATTTTTCTAAACTCAATTTTCATATGAGACTCTTTACATTAGTGATTTTATTTAACTAAAAATGAGAGCTTACAAAATAATACATATTTAGTAATAATATTATTATTGCTATTTTACACTTGTTGCAATTTCTAAACTACTGATTCAATGGTATTTCAGTATGAATATATAAGAAAAGAAAAGATAGCTCTAAATGAGTTGGAAAATAAAGATTTTTCCCTAGTAGTATAAAAGAAATGAAGATGGAATTTATACAAAGGTAATACATTTTTAAAAATTGATCATTCCTAAACTTACATGCAGGAGACACTTTAAAACAACATGCTTCAGTTTGTGATCCAGCAGAGTTCTCAGCTACACACATAATGTGACCATAGTCACTTTCTCTTTTGGGAGTAAATTGCAAAATGCTTTCTGTCCCATTTACAACAAAGTCCTTGAGTGGAATTTGTCGAAAAGTATTATTCAGGTACCAATGGAAAGCTACATCTGGAGGATTGGCTTCAACACTGCATTTTATATTAACTGATTCTTTAAGCGGTACACCATATGAAAGTTGCTGATGAAATCCACAAAAAGGAATATCTAAAAGGGAAAATAAGTTTGATGAAGAACAAGAAGTATGCAATGAATAAGTGTTTGCATACTGGCATTCTGCAAAACAAACAGCATTTAGAGTTATCAAATTTGAAACAAACTTTGGAGAGCTGAAATAAGCACTCTTAATTCATTGATTCAGATTCAATTATATTAACTTTTGAGGTATTGTTTTCTACATTGGTAACATGACAATATTCTGGGCATATGGAAGAAGTATACACAGTTAAACAAAAATTACTGAAATTATGATCAATATGGAAAATTCAAAATTTAACCATGCAGAAGAAAATTTAGAAACAAGTCAATGTACAATGAGTATTAATATATATATATAATAATTCAATCCACAAAGTTGAATATAAATTTATAATAGAACTATTTTATCTATATAGTATGTAATTAATTTATGTTACATTAATATTCTTCTTTTCTTCCAAAGTATGAGTCCACATTACAAAAATATTTTTCAAAATATAGATTTAATCAAAGGTACACATAACTAATAAAAGTTATTATACTTTTACTTGAAAATAAGAAATTCATCTGGTAATTCTTTAAAGTTGAATACCTTTAGAAATTATTTGAATTTTATACTATATGAATTGTTTTTATATAATATGTAAAAATCTAATTAATGACCAATTTCCAAAAAATTTCTTTAATGTTTGCATCTTACAATAAAATATAATTTTATGGATTTATTTTACAAGTCTTTATATTATAATATATATTATACTTACATAATATATATTAATTTCTTAAACAGAAATTTTAAACCCTTATCAGCTCATTATTATCATCATTATCAGGCATTTTAAAAATTCTGTTTGCTAATAACCACAGTCTTTATTATACATCTTCTGCAGCCACATATGCTATGTACTGTTTTGGAATGGAATTTACATTAAACAAAAATTTATGTGGGACAGTCTATTAATCAAGTGAATGAAGAGGAACATTACTATAGGGAATCACTATGAAAATGAATTATTAGGATCATGTAGCATACAAGAGTCACTCGTGAAAGATTTCACAAGGAATTCAGGAATTAAACAACACTGACAATTTTGCTACAACTTGATTAAACTGTAAATGTAAAATATCCATATAAAAACCTTGATAACACCAAATACATACAAAATTTTGCACTCTAATAAAATTTCAATAAAAGTAGGGAAAAAATCTAAAACAAGTACTATTATACAATAATGTTTTTAATTTATGACTACTTCACATTTTACATTAACCATCAAAAATTTTACATGCATATTTTCTGTTATCAAAAAATAACATGAATATAAGTTTACATTTAAGAGCAGTTTAACTATTAGAAAATTTATCAATAACAAATAAATCATTATATTTTTTATAAGTAACATTTAACAAAAACTAACTTACAATGAACATCAATCCCAACACTTTCACTCACTCCTTCACCTTCTGAATTGGCAGCGACACAAGAATAGTTTCCAGAAGATCTGCGGCTAATTTTGTGAAGGAGTAAGGATCTGTTCTGAATTTTGATACCAGCATTGATGTTGGTGTACACAGGCTCCTCATTGAATCTCCATCCAACCTCGGTTACTGGAGGATTTGCAATGATGTTGCAATCAAAATAAACTACATCACCTTCAACTATGAAGGCATTTGCAGTTCCAACAGTTACGGTTAACACAGGAATATCTGAAAATGGGGATATATAATTAATATATAAATGTAAAACAACATTTTAAATAGCATATGAAAGTATTTAGAATATTTTGAATGAATTAACATCTAAAGAAGCTTTAATTAGCAAGCATTTTCTTTCAAAAAACATGTATTTTAGCCAAATGTTATATTTAGTAAAATTTCATTCTTATATGTTATTGTTAACTGATGGTGATTTCTGATGAAACAATACCTGATAAAAATTATTAACTGTTTTCTATTTTATGCTGTTTTTAAGTTTTCATTCAAATAAGTCAACTAGATTTTGATGAATCATTTAATTTCAAAATGAAAAGTGAATGTTTGTCTTTTATGTTTAATCCTTTCTCTACAAACTCCGTCTAAACCGCTCATGCAAATTCTATACAGGCAGACTACTTTTGGTTTCAAAACATGAATGCATGCAAGGGCATTCTAGGTGATAATTCATTTTACATCTAGCAATTCTTTTTTAAAAACATAAACCTGACCACAAGGATAGAGTCTACATGACTGGTTGGGCTAGGTTATTAGTGAAAGAGTTAAAGAGAAATAAAGCAGGAGGATTGATAAAATTAATACAAAATTGATTGAAAATGTCCGTATATTTTCCTTTGCAGCTTAAATATATATACACAATGCATATCCTCAGATTATTCAGAAATATTTCATCATATATATCAATTTTTAAATGTCAGCAAGAATATTATACACACGTGCAACATCAATTTTTCTTTTATCTCGTTTTTTCTTTTTATCATCATTTTTTTTCTAAAATCAATTTTTTAGATTCTTGTTCTAGATTATCTATCTGCACAATTAATAGGGAACTACAAGAGTAATTTACATATAGCTATGAGAAATTCATAAATTGCTCAGTAAATTATTGCCAAATATGAAACACCTGTTGGTAAGTTTTTCTTTCACTTTCTCTAAAAGTTGAAAAATATTTATGATTAAAAAAATATACTCCAAAATGTTCTTATTTATAGAAAAATATATTAATGAAACACAGCAAAGCTCTATAGAACAATTTATCTGTTCATTGCTTTTCATAAGAATATCACAAAAGTTTGTGGCATACAATGCAAGCATTTAGTTGATGGCACAGGGGCAGCGAGTCTTCTCTGTGATCTGGGCATCTCTGATTTATGCATGGTTGATTTTTGTGTTCTATCTGTGAGTTGTATGAACATACCCCCTTGTAAAAAGGGGTCGTGCAAGCAAATATGAAGCATGAAATAGTCAAGTAGAACTTTTGGCCCTAGTTTACAATACTAAACAAACAAGAGACACTAATTTTGGTTTTAATCACAGACAGCTTTCTGTCAGCAGGTTCACAAAGAGCCATAAATAACAACAACAAATTAATCTTATAGATTAAAGAAAAATTATGTTTCTTACCAATTTAGCAATTACTTTTTAAATTCAGAAAGCTAGAAAGTTTCTTCCTAAATTGAATTAAGAATTTTTTTTTTATGTCAGTTTTCTGAATAGAAATTTGTTATTTCATTAACTTATAACTGGACCACTGGAGCATTATTCACAATAATCAGAGATTTTTAAGTAAACACACCAACAATATAATGGCAAACTTTATTGAATAAAAGAACAATTTTGATTCATATTGGTTAAAAATCAAGTAACAATTAGCCAATCAAGTAACTAAAAGATAATCTCAATTCAAGATTATTATTATATTTTAATGTGATGATATGAGTCACATAAAAGAAATAATGTGTACTTACTATATGCATTTAAAATAAATAAAAATTAATTCTGGTACAATTTGAAATAGACATTTAATAAGAAATCTGATAAAAATTTACAGATTAAAAATTTACTATTGAAAATTTAACATAAAAGCATGCAGTCTATCATCCAAAAACTGAATGAAATTCAAATTGTTACAAACATGCTACTTATAAAGCATTAATTTGTTAATATCTCATCTAATTTAAAGCACAGCTTTCAACAAACTTCTTTTATATACACTTATATTAATGTAATTGTGAAATACAATTAGAAGCATCAATTTTACATAATTATAAAAAAAATAATTAAAATATGGGGGGAGGTCTTTTTTGAATTTTAAAACAGCAAATAAATAAATAAAATAAACATTACATTGCAGTTTCTTACATTACCTGAAAAATAAATCAAAGCTTAATAGCTAAAATATTTAAAAATGATTATGTTTTGTTTTCAAGGTTTGATAAGTAATAAAAGCAATTGAAAATTTAGAAAATTGTTAAAAATTAGCAGTACATACAGAATACTTTGACATAACACAAGAGAAATAATGAAGTTATCAAATTTAGTTAAGGAAATAAATATAACTTTCCGATAAATAGGATACTTGGACAACTTGATTTTTCCAAAAATTTAGCATAAAAATTCTTTTTAAGTTGTATATATAAGTTTTGGTATTGGTTTTTGATTACATAACTGCATCTAATTATACCTTTAGTGACTAACAAAGAAAAATATTTCAAAGTAAAATAATTACGATGTATGTTGAGAACCCTATGATCTTCCAATATGTGACCATTCATAATAGGATTGGTAGCACGGCAAGACAAAACACGACCATGGTCATCTGCAGTAGGCACAAGAATAAGTTTGCTGATTGTAGTGGAGTCATAAGTCACCACAGTTGCATTCAGCAGTTGTCTACTCCCAATCCACCAGGTCAGGACGGCAGGAGGCCGAGAGCCACTGGACTGGCACTTGAGGGTGGTACGGCGATTAGCTGACAATGGACGCTGCAGTGATGTTATATGGACATTCAATGGTTTTACTGAAAAGAAATAAATTTGTCTTTTGAAACCATTAGAAAAGTTAATCATGATACACTTTTTATTTAATTATCATGTTTTTGCTAGAGTCTATGTGTTAAGCCTAATGGTGTGTTAATGTTTTGAGATGTTGCACACTAATGTATAAAGATGAAAACAAAAAAATTAAAGATTTTCTTATCTTAATCATCATATAATGTATTTAAGTAAATTTTGATAAAATCTAAAAGTACAATCTGATAGTGATATTGAAAACCAAATTGACAACAAGATATCATAATATTTAGAATAATGACTGATAATTGTTATTCCCATTAATTTGTAGGCAGCAGATTTCATGGAAATCAGAATCAAATCTGTATATGATTAGAAATAAATTTGAAGTAAAAAAGGTTTAAAATATTTACAGAATTAGATTAATTAAAATTAGTAACAACTAAAATATATATAAGAAGTTTATTGCAATATTTTAAATAAATATATAGGCCCAAAATTTAATATCTACAAAACAGTAAAAACTTATGATATGCTTATATTCTTCTGCTTTAGCAATGGTATTTTTTATAGAATATAATTTCATATTTTAAAGTTAAAGGGAAAAAAAGACTTTCTTTCACTTTTTTTCAAAGTTAAAAGTAAAAGAAAAAAGGAAGAAAAAAAGTATAGGAGGGGAAAAAGAACTTTTTCCCCTCAGGCTCATAAATTAAATAATTTAAACACATTTTTACTCAAAATATTATTAATAAAATACATGTCAGTTTTTAAAGTTGATAGTTTCAAATATTTCAACCATTATTCATCAAATCTTGATAAAAATTTCAGTTACTTTAGGAATACAATTACTTCAGTTTCAGGAATACAATTATTCCAATCAACTTCAGACAAATACAAATTTCATCTGCATTATATGAAACTTATACTTAAGCTAAAAACTTAATAACATATTTATTAAAGATTTCGTTGTTTCATAAATTCATAATAATATTTGTATTCAAATTTAATATTGTTATTAAACTACAATATGCAGGACAACAGATTGCCACTGAAATTGCATACATTTGAAAAAACTTACAATTTAAATCTAAACTGACAGATTTTTCTGATGATTCTGTGGCATTAGGAAGAGCAGCTTGGCATGTTAAAGTGGACATCAAATCTCCTCTACCTAAATAAGCTAATGTCAGCTCATTCCGCAGATTTCCTCTTGGAAGTGTGTCAAAACTATCATCAAGGAGGAAGGTATCTTTCCACCAGGTAAGAATGGAAGGGACACCTGAAATGATAAAATTTTATGTATTCTTTAATATGTACTATGTTTAGACAATATTGCTTATTTTTGGGAAGATATTTTTGTAATGATGCAATCAAGCAATAGCAAGATCAAACTACATACACATATGCCAAAGAAAAGGCAGAATATCCAAACTACTGTTGAATAAGTTATCTTTATTTTCTTGACAAAATATTGCATAACATGAAATACATAACTACTTTTCACTTTTAAGATTTTCACGACAACTAATACTATTGTTTTCATACTTTATTTTTCCTTGACAGAAATTGTAATAAACTGGCATTTAAATATTTTTACATTTATGTGTTTCTAAATATAATATATCATTTTAATTAAGTTAATAAGTTAATTTAAATCCACATGGAAAAAAAGGCTTCAAAAGGTAGAGATTTTTAAAAAATTATAATAATAGAATCCATGTTATAATGAAACATAAATCACACACTAAAAAACTAAAAATTAATTACAATAAAATAATAATCCATTTATTAGTACAAAATAAAAGTGTATTTACTTATATTTATTAAATTTTTGATTACTTTAACCAAACATCAGATTAAAAATTGATAACAAAACATTTTTGTCATACTTTTTATAACAAGGATTAATGTTGTATAACTAGTTTTTCTACAAAGTATCTCCTATCATCTTTCAGCTCTATACTGTTATTTATTTTATAATAAATATCTTATTTTTCTTGTATACATACAGTGTTTGAAAAGTATCCTAATATTTTAAAGGAAATATTGTGCAAGAAAGTACCTATCCTGTAAAAATACTAAAGGTATATAGTCAGAGGTTAGGGTATAATAATTCATCTCATAGTTTTTTAGAGAAAAAAATGAAAAATAATTATTTTATCAATGAAATAAATCTAGTTAATCTTCCACAGCTCTAGCTGATGTGTTCAAAATTAAGAAAGCACTAAGAGTATTTATAACTCTATCAGAATTCCTACCCTAATTAAAAAAACATTTTTCTTATTTGCTTGTTTTCAGAACAGCTTTGTCTGCTTTAATCTGAAAAGCAAAGTCAATTCTCCAAAGGTTATCTACTCATATCTTTACATTAAAAAAAACTGTCAATATTAGAACTAATTTCTTTCAATACAAATAAAAGAGAATTAAAATGTCTTCCTACATAGGAGAAATAAAACGATGTCAGAAAGTGATTTAACTAAACAAGTAATTGTGGAATATATTACATCTACATTAAAACATTCAGGTATGTTATATTATAATATAAATAATTATTTATATAATTATAGAATTTAGGATAAATCTGTTTTTCTTTCATACACGACAAAATTTATTTTGTGAGACAAATTATATTCGGCGAAAGTTCAGAAATAAGCTATTAAATTAGCAAACCTCCATTTGTTTCGCACAACAATGATAGACGTGAGCCTTCGTTAAGGGGTCCAATAACATCCGATAATGGTTTTCCATTTTCATCAATTATAAAAACTTTTGAATCTGTAAAAGAAATGAAATATTAATTAAAATTAATACTTGCTATTACATTTTGTTAATTACTGTTGAATAATCAAAGAAGAATATAAATAAAATACCAGAAAATATAAGAATATTTGAAAATAAAATCAAATATAACAACGGATTTCTCATAGCACAACATCGTCCAAAAAACTTAAGCATTAAAGTAAACAAAACGAAACAAAGCAGAAGAAACAGCTATTCCGTTGCCAAGTTTAAAATGACAAAAAATCAAGTTTTGGAACTCTCATTGTTGCCAGATTGCAAATGATTTGAAACAGAGTCTTTATTAGAGAACACTTTGCATGGAACTGGCGTACAGTAATTACAAATACATTTTCAAGTAAATTTTTACAAAATCTATCATGTGATTCTTGATTGTAGGTTAGTAATACCTTTCATGGGGATAAGAGCACCTGAAAATCGAATTTGCATTTGTGATGACATCTTAATAAGCCAGTAACTACCACTGAACATTGATGATTACTTTTGTACAGTGGATATGTTGAGTGGCTGCAAATCGTAAGCTCGCGAGTTCGAGCCTTGGTGGAACCCAACCACCACATTGGCACAATTCCAGCCAACACTATCGCTAAACATTTCATGCATATTTTTCCCAACTAATTGAAACAAAAATTAACATAAAACTACACTTGTAGACACAAAATCACATCTTTATTTTGATATATTTAATTCATTGTGTTTTTGAGTTATTGCATGTAGATGTTGCTGAAAATATAAACCGACTGACAGTCAACGTCTTATTTGATTTCACTCAAAATGTGTTTTCTGTCTGCACAACAGATGTTAAATCTGTGCATTGAATTTTATCTATCTAGCTCACTTTGTTTTCTAATTATTTGTTATATTTGAACAGGCAAGACTTTTTCTTTGTTTCATAGAAATTTACAACAGCATTCCAAATTTCATCCGTGTAGCTCAAAGCGTGTGGGTTATCTTTGTCACAGAAGGACAGACAAGCATTGAATTAAATATATATACTTCAAACTCATAGAGTCTTGAAACATGCAAAATTTTGAGTTCGAATTTTTGACGATTATGGTATTTTTTTCTATATCTCGAATACGAAAAAGAAAAACTTTACCTAATGAAGAATGAAGAAAGATAATTCTTCAAATGATTAAACCTTTTTGACTAAAGGCTTTCATATTATTTTTTTAAATATAAATAAATGATAATTCATAAATTTGTAACATTGACTTTACATTAATACATTGTTCAGTGGTAATTTGATACCAAAACACGATTCAATTCACGAATGGTCAACGATATGTTGATAAAAAATACCTTCAATCCTGCTTCCTTGTTCTTAAATTTTGTTTCTTAATCCATCGTTTACTTTCTTTCAAGATTTAGCATAACTTTAAAGACGTCCTTACACTCTTAATAAAGTGGGATAATATGCATATTTATTTTCAGAGCTACTATGTATATGTGATTCAACAAAGTAATGAATATCAACTTTTCTCATTTTGAAGGATTTTTATTTTATACCTAAGTTTTAAAGTCAATAATTTAAAAAATTACTTTTCATGGAGTAAATTGCACGAAAGTTATTACTTCTCTAAGGGGCACTTTCTCCAACATTCAGAGTGTTTGTCAAAACTAATTTACCTTTCTATAACGTATTGCTAAGTACCAAAAGAAAAAAAAAACTGGATAAAATGATAGTTCATCATTGATTGAATTGTGAATGGATGGTGGAGCAGATTCTCTGCTTTGATTTACAGAATGCCCACCGGAGTTACTTTTACTATTAAAATATTTAAAATAATTAAAATCCAACTGAATTCTCGTATTAGGACTGTTTTTATATACAAAAATAAATCCACAATTCAGTTGTGGTGATGATGGTTTTGAAAGTTTTTTTTCTCTCGCTGTTATAAATATTGAGACTACAGCTAAATTTAGAAAATAGGAAGATTCCGAGTTAGACAATTAGATTGAACCAAAGGATAATTATAGTCCTTTATATATAAATCCAAAGGTTATTTATATAAAGATGTTGAAATTTTGCAGCCATGAGAATGACATTTATGTATTGGACCAGTATGTCATAATTCAGCCATGTCTTTAAAAAAATATATCTGCTTAATTTTTTCACTTAACTGTAAAGTAAAAGAAAAAAAGGCAGTACAGCAGACACAAATTATATTAAAATTAAAACTAAAAAATTAAAACTACGTCACAAATTTAAAGTATCATGTGAAGAACATTATTACTTTTAAGTCATGATTTGTTTTAACTAGTTTAAGTCATTAACCAGTTTAAACTGGTTTGAAACAAACACGAAACTTCTCTATCAATCTCTCTCTATATACATATAATTTTTTTTAAACTTTTATTTCCAATTTTTCTAGCTGGCAAACAAAGTTTTGGAGTTCGACCAATTTTAAGATGGGGGGGGGGAAACATCGTTTTTCGCATGCTTTATCTGATAGTCACATTACTGTTTCAAACCGGTTAAATTTAATTAATGACTTAAATTAAGTAAGTAAATTCCTAATAATTCAGAGAATGAATAGTTTGGAAATCAAGATATAGCTTTAGTTGGCTATAAATCGCCTAAGACGACAACCTTCTTCTTCATTTTCTAATAACTTCAAAGCGAAATACTAATGCCTCAAAAGCGATAAATCGCCAATTTTTTGCCTACGCATTTTGAGGCTTCAAAAACCTAAAACCAAAACTACATCATGTTTTTATATGAAAAAAGAGCCCATGAAACGTGATATTTATAATTTTGTTAACTATGTTGCATGAGTTCTCAGAGGAAATAACTACCTTAATACTTTTAATAATTGTTCTTTGTTTATATTATTGATTTTGTGCACCTAAAACTGATTTATTTATTTCCTGCTTGGGCTATCAATTTTCCAAAGAATTTACTGTACAATTTTTTAGTTATCTGCATTATTCATATGCTTGTTGCCATTCAATTCATGTTATCTCATACAAGTCGTTTTTAGCATGAAAATGCAGAAAAATGGCTAACGAAAAATGAGGTACGATTAAAATAAAAATCAGAGTAAAATGAAAAGTCAATCAAACTGTAATCACTGAATAAATCGCATTCATTTTTATTTTAAGAAGGCATACAAAATATTTTTATTATTGCATAACAGATTTTGAAGTTACTGCTGGAAAATATCAAAATTAGCAGAGTACGGCGACATTTTTATTTGAAAATTTTAGACACATCTAGAATATTTTTTATAGCAGATCCAAAATATCTATGTATATAAGATACTAACGCAGGGGAATAGAAATTGAATTAATTATTACTAATTGTCGAATGGCAACAGTCAAAACACCATAAGAATTTCAGGCGGCTTCATTTCATTGAACATTTTTACAGCTGTATTGAATAAAGCGTTTCATTCAGTAAATCAATGGAGTTGCAAAATATTAGAATGATTCTGGAGACAGTTTCAATAAGGGATTTCAAGCGACTTTTTTCTTTTTGAAGTTGTAATAAAATATTAGGTTATACTTTGGTGTTTTTCTGCGATAATTTTTGAAAATGACATTGTACAAAAATGAATTGTGCACTGTTTAAAAACTTGTTTTTTTAATTATACTAATTTAAAATTCGGGCAATTTTGGTCCAAATTTTAATAATTCGTAAACTTTTTTTTTTGTAATTTCATACAATAGTTTACTCTGTTGCCTTGAAATGCAAATTACTTTCATTCCTTCTTCAAATATTTGATCGCTTAGGTTTTTCGATTGCTAAAAATTGTAGAAGTAACATCATTAATAAATGTGTAATTTATAAGACGAATGAAAAAAGGAAGTTGCAATAGTACAAAAATTAATTGATAGATAGCTGGACATTTACGCTATGATAAACAGCTTTCATTTTAATAGCGCTAGGATACAATGGGTAAACTGCATTAGAAAGATTAGTATGTATAATTTACATAAGATTACAATAACACAATTTTAATTGACAATTCGTTATCATGGACGTGAATAATATCTAAACAATTTACCTGACATTAAATCTAATCAATATCGTAGGAGAATCAGACGGCACCGAAAAGATAAATGGCTATGAATATACGATTTATACAGCAATTTAAAATAATAGATAATTGCATTATTCTACAACAAATAAGCTTCAATAATATTTTCTTTAAATTATCTGTTGTGTTTTCTGATATATATATATTGTTATATATTTCAGATACACAATGAATTTTTAAACAAAAAATATATATTTAACCGCAGTTTTGTTAAATAGTTCAATGTTTTAAAAATTGCTTCAATTTGAAGAAGTTGACTTGATTGGGTGAATACTAGAAAACTAATTTTTTAAAAATTAAAATATTGGAACTTGTAATAAACCCTTTGCACTTTCATTCGATGCTATAACCAAGTTTCCTGGGTGAGTGACTTGAATGCATGTGTTTACTTTTTCCATTTTATTCTCGTACTAAAAATTATTCTTAGGGAAAAAGCATACTGGTCGCCAAGGATTAATAAACTTCTCTCTCCAAAATATTAAAGCTCAAGTAGCTACAACCATTAATTAGTAGGTTTACAGAGTAAGTTGAGGATAAAAAACGGTCCAGGTATTATCTTAATGAAGCCGCAAATCTATCTATAGCATACAATGTCCATGAATTCATTCACCAATGCGTACTCCGAATACTTAAAATTCGAAAATATACTAGCTCATCTTGATGCAATTGAACAAGATGGCATTTTTGCTCGTGATGATCGGATTCTAAGGCACAAATTGCTTTTACATTCTCGTACATGATATGTGCAGAAAAGTACAGTATTTGTCAAATATTTCGGATTCGAGATTTTGATGAATGTCCATGTTTCAGATTCTTCTGAATTTGGAAAGCATATTTTTTGGCATTATGTCTGTCCGTGAACTCGATAACTCAAAAATGCTTCAAGATGAGCGGAAGAGATTTGGTATATAGTTTTTACACCAAATTTGTAGATTTTTGTCAAATTTTGAACGAAATCTATTCTGGAAAATTATATCTGGTTGTCCAAACACAAGTTAACACGATATTTTCAAATTCACAAAAGCTAAATGAATAAAATTTAGTACACAAAGTAAAATCCAAACACAGAGTTACCAATCAAAATTGAAACAAAACTTATTGACAGTTTGACTGTCTTTCGGTTTAAACTTTCCCTAGCATTTAAAAGCGATAACTCGAAAATGTAATAACTTAAATGTATGAAATATATATGTGATTTTATGACTACGAAATTAATGAAATTGCGAGAATTAATGAAAAACAGGTTTCTAAATTACATATTTGGCATTCTGGTTACTGAACTCTAGCCGCATCTCAGACATTAATCGACTTTTCATCACTATTATTCGTTAATAACATACGACTAATACGCAAGTATATTTATTAGCGTACATGAGTAAACTTCAAGGAGATCATTATAGCTGGTTTAATAGCAATTAAAAGCAACAATACAAATACCATGGAAGTATTTGGAATAGAGGATTGTCAAAGTCATCATTTCTAGCTTACAACCAGCTACCATTCTCTTTTCTTGCAACAATTTTCATCTGCAAAAGTCTGAACAACCTCGTATATCGTAAAAGAAATGAAGCAATCAACTCTTTTCTTGCATATAGTTCCTGTATGTTTATTATTATTTGTGTTTGCACGCGTTCACTCAGTGACTTTACTTAATTATTTCGTAAAGATTCGTTTTTTAAAAAACTGATTTACAGTTTCTGATCTAATTTTCACTTTATGATCACATGTGATTATCTAACTCATGACTGAATCATTCCTTGCAGGAATAATCTTTATGGAACTCGGAGGAAACTTTGTCAAAGTTTCTGACAATAAAGTAATACAGGAAACATCTGGAATGAAACAATGCTTTTGGTCTACATCCCAATTTTAGAGAAATCATTTGAAAATGCGTATGCGCCAAATGATTGAAATTCACTGCTTACAATGAATTGTAGTCTGATTGTTTTGATACAAAGGGCCATACAATCATCTTTTTCTTATCAAATATTCGTCTTCCATAAATAATTCTTTCTGCATAATTAAAATACTAATAGAGTTTATGGTTGACCAAGTTTTAATGTAAGTCGCCAAAGATGAATTATTTTGAGGCGATTTCTCGCCATTATAATTGTTCTAATATGCAATCCCATTTTGTTACAATTTCTGGTAGCAGACAAAAATGTTGGGTGGGCTTTTAGCAAGTTTTTGGGCGAATGACTGGATTTAGATGAGTTAGGCGAGCAGCCGTATATTTAATCTAACTTACCATTGTTTTGCCATCATCAATTTTTTCCAGGTTGATTTCTTCTATGCTTCGTTTCTGATATGGAAGAATTTTTGAAACATTTTTCTCCATTTTATTCAAAACAACAGTAATTAAAAAAAAAATTTTTTTTAACTACAATGTAATGCAGTGTGTACACACACACATTTCTCTCATGAAAAGAAGTCATACGAAAGTGTGCACTATTGTTGCTTCAATAGTTTCATGATGCTGCCAGCCGAGTTTTTGCCGCTAATTTAAGATTAGAAGCGTTTTCCGCCAAGCGAAACAAAGTTGTATGAATTCTTACAAAAATTCACCAAGAATATTATGTAGGAACAAACGTCTTTAAGGGTTATAAAATAAATAAATGCCAAGATTACATTAGGTAAAAAATGAGAAATGCTGAATGTTCAGAACAAAAATGTTAATTCGTGTTTTATAAAACTGCTCGGTGCAAGTTGTATAATTCTTCATAATTTTCATGCCTGTAAAACATCTAAATAAGTTATTTTTAAAAGGAATCTCAGTCAGTAAATTAGTGTAATAAATTTCATTAATTCATCGATATCTCAGTAAACTGACGTCATAGAAAAATATAAAACAGCGTATAGACAGAAGACAATAGTAATTACATTTGTCATGCACTTGTGACGTGATTAAGCTATTTTTTTTTCTTTGCAAAAAGTTCCTGGGCATGATTTTCCAACTATTTAATTATGATACATTAAATCATAGCATGCTTTGTGTTTAGTTTAAAAATCAATCGTTCTTTTCGTTAATCCAACCTTTGTTTTGTAGAACAATTTAAAGTTTTTAAGGTTAGAGAAGCGACCCATTTTATAGACCTTTCACTTCATCATAAAGACCAAAGGCAATGCATATTTAAGGAAAATGCACAATTTACAAAGCAACAAAGACTTGTTTCTGACAACTGTTAAAAAAAGGTTAAGTAAATAACAATCAGAAGTAATGGTTATAAAGCCTTTTTAAAAAATTTTCTTAACCTCAAAACATATACCATTACATCACAGTGAAAATAAAAGCTTTTAAGTAATTTCAGTTCTATTTTTCTTCCACTTTAATAATTTTTTTAAGAATTATTCAACAATAATTTTCATTGTTTGATAGTTACTATGCCCATGTACATTTTAAATAAATTAAACTCTGATTTCACATGGCAGAAAAACAAGTTTTAAATAGAAAATAAATTTTAAAAAATTCTGTTTTAAGACACTAATAATTTTTTTTTCAAAAACTGATTTTGATCAAATTATGAAAGAACAACACTAAATAAAATCGTGGATGCCACAAAACAAAAAGAAACTGCAAAGTGTTTTTTATTCTTAACACAGGAACAGAAATAAAACATTCATAATAATTTAAGCATCATACATATACATAGCTTAGACAAGGAGAATGACATTCTGCTTGTACATGGCTGTGCACAATTACAGTTACCATAAATGACTCCACTAACTGAAAATACAGGCTGTGATCTGATAATTACAATGTTTTCAAAGAATACATATAAATTAAAATAAATATCAAAAATACAAATGATATTCACAAACTCAAGATAAATAAATAGTTACACAGTTTGAGAAGTAAACAGCCGAAAAGTAAAGTAAATATATATATAAAAAAAGATTACACTCAACAAAGTCAATCTGAGTATTTGCTTTTTTTGGTCATGACATGAAATGGGAGCCCAGAAGCCACCCTTTGAAATGGCAGTGATGGAGTAAGCTAAAACAATGATGTATATTCTCCAAGGTACATAAAATGGAGCACTAGGAAATGAACAATGGCAGTGTTAGATGCAATATTAATGAGAATGTATTGCTTATAAGTATGAATTCCTAACAAATTAATTTGCAAAAAGAAATAAAAGAAAAATCAAAGCACACAATAAATCCTTCTCATATAATTTTGAAAATCGAATCACCAATTTTTTAAAGCACCAAGACCTCAGATGTTGATTCACCCAGCTAAAAAGCAAACACTTTTCCAATTTAATGTTTCGAATATTTGGATAATATAGATGCATTTTATAAGAGGTCAAATTCAAGCTATAAATTAAACAAATGTGTCAGGCACAAGAAATAGAAACCAATATTCTTCGAATATAACCCTTAATAACATTATGGATGAATTATAGAAATTAATTTCTGGGAGCAAATTGAGCTTACTTAATAAGCAAATATGAACATATAAAGTATTACTTCATATTATATTTATATTTCAGATAATTAGTTTTAAAATTGCTATTAGAAGCATGACAAGAATATAAAATGAGAAGAATTTATTGCTATAAAATTAATTATAATAAATACTCTTATAATTATCAAAACAAAATAATTAAATCTATCCGTTACAAGAAAAGTAGAGGCAATATTTCAGTTGACAAAAGAGTAACTAGACCAACTGTTATAAAATATGAAAAACAGAACGAGAAATAGAATAAAGAACGAGAAGGGAAAGTAGTAGCTTCTAAATATTCCCACAGAATGAAAACAATAAGAAAGTCTGAAATACTTCAATGGAATATGTTCTATAATAGTTCAATGGAACAAACTACATAAAGCAACTAAAATTTTTTTCATTCTTCATTAAAAGAAAAGGATGAAATATTTACAAAGGCATGAAAAGAAGATAGTATTTGATACTTCTAATAATTAAGGAATAAGAAAAAGTGTGCTTACATTAAATAAATTAAGAAATACTCTTCTTTCTCCCCTGACAAACATTTTTTTTAACATTTGCAAATTATTATAATTTAATTGAGATTCTAAAGAAGACACTAAAGAAAAAAAACTAGCAGAAATTGGACACATTTAAATACCTAAATATGAACATGGAAAGTGATAAAACAACACTATTTCCAATTTTAATCAAGAGACAAATGGAGAAAAAAATATTAAATTTTTTCAGAAATGTAAATACAGCTTGCATATGACACAAAAAAAATTCTTGGCAGTTTATGAAAAATTCAAATGTTCCTTTCAAACCATACAATATGAAACAATCTTCCGAAAAGAGTATATATATTTTAACCGATTTGAGCAAAAGCCAAAATAAATCAGTTCCTAACAGCTTTCAGAGCACATTCCTATAGTAACTAAAATATATTAAAGAAAATGACTAACTTTGCATAAGATGGTATTTGCTAACAATTTTGCTACCACTACTTTTCTCATAACTTTGTATTACCAAAATAATAATAATAATAATTAAAAGAAATAATAAGGTTATATTTAAAACAAATAATCTCAAATTTCTTAAAAGTTATAAATCCTACATTTCTAATGCAACTCATATGAGCAGCTTACAATTAAGTTTTAAGAAAAGGAGTAAATGATTTCTTATTTAATGAAAATGACAAAAACAAAACAAAATGCTCCATTTAATTTTTGTACAGAGAAAGTAAAATAAATAGAACAAATATAAAATTAATGAGCCTATGATTGTAACATACTTTTTAATCGCAGATTGTTCAAATGAAATTCAGAACACATGTGGTGTTTATATGGCTTTAAAATGACTCTACAATTAAAAGTACTGAAAAAATGGATAAAAATGAGCACTTTAGTTCAAAATGGTGAATGCAATATTTTTATATATTTACAAAATAAAACGGTGGGTAAGTATAAGCCAGAATTTCTCAGAATTTAAGCACATATTTTTTTATTAAATGCAGATGATATGGACTACAGCAATTTATTTCATAATTTTTTACTTCCTTGTAATTAAATTATGCCAATAAAAAATTGACATTTAAGAATGACATTATGCTATTGAAAATGATAATAGTTTTAAATATATCAACGATATAAATTAACTGAAGCCTCTTGGGATAATAAAAATCTAATGCATATTCTTTCTTAATACAAGGAAAACTACATTTTAGATACTGAAATACCTATCATATAAACTACAATGACAGAACTCTATGCTTGGTTATACTCAAAATCTACAGTAATATGTACATAAGAAAACGCATTGTCATGCAAACATTTCCTGTAAAATGCTTCATATTTTGTTATTTTGACTAGCAATGAATGGATAACTTAGAAACACAATTTATGTAAACAAAGTCACCATTATTATTATTATTTTAAAATAGCAGCAATTTCAAGATTGCAAAAAAAAATTAAGATTTTGCATCAAAAACATTTACTGTAAATTAGACAAAAAAACATACCATACTAATAATCGTGCACATACAACAAAATAAGAAATACAAAATAAAATATCACATCATAAGCAAATGACTATTATAAACAAACATTAAAATAGTATTTACAATTCGTATGAAACATAAAACATTTATAATTAAGAATTTATTACAAAAGCTAATCTCCTAAAAATGATTACAATATTAATAGCTTATTTAAAACACGAAATACCCAAATATTCAATAATTTCGATATAATCAGTTTAAATTCAATCAATCCCAGAAGAAACAAAAATGTTGAAAGGCATTTTTAATTACAAGGTATGTACAGGCTTTTATTTCACTAATTACTGTACACATTTTTGAAAAACCTAGACATATCAAAGTGCTGCAACAAAGGTGAAATGAAAAGATGAAACCTAAGAAATTACTGGCCTTGAGTATTTAGTTTGATACAGATAAAAATGAAAACAGTGCTCAGGATATTTGTACTATTTATCACAGATATATGAATCACTATTTAACTAGGAATGAGAAAAACTAAGATCCTGCGGTTTAACAGTTGCTTATCACTGCTACAGTAAGCAAATAGGGAACCCCTAAACAAGGACGGAGCAACTAGACAACATGAAATGGCTTGCTACTCTTAATAATTACATATAGCAACACCAGAAGCCATTCTACAATAATTCTTCATTTGATTTAACAGGTCAACCACAAACAGAATGAATGCACAAAATAGAAAAGGTTATAAATGAACAGTGTTATTTTCCTTCAAATTACAGTCATCCTTAATTAAAGGGAGTGTTTAGAAAGAAAAAAAAAAAAAAAACCCTCAAGTACATAACTATTTTGATATTAAATATTGACATACCAATAATGCATTTGGGTAATGTTTAGCAATGATTTGACTTCAAAAAACAATTCATAATTAGACTGACATTTCCAAAAATGACCAAATGACTGTTTATGAAATAAAATAATAATCTATAATCATACAAATATTTGTACAGTGGAATACTATAGTATATCAAATAAAAACATTTTACTGATTAAATTCCAAACTTGTAGAATAATGTAGGCAATAAAACATTAATGATTATTTATTATTAAATTTCATGCAGAATTCCTTTTTATATAATGTAAAATTAGTAATTTTTAATAAGAACCCAAAAAGGTTAAGAGTAAATTACCAAGTTTGGTACAGTATATAGTAAAATATATTGTTACTTTTTAAAATTAAAAACTTTAAACAACTAAGATCTTTTCTTAAGAATAAACTTATACCAAAATGCATTGAATTAATTCTTATAGTATACAATTAGAATTAATATTAGAAAAAACAAAATACTCCAGGCTGATGAACAATTCCTTAATAATGGAGGAATTTGGTATAAATTTTTCATTGATAATGGATGACTGTTTCAAATAATAAAAAGAAAATCAACTAATGATAATATATATCTCTGGTCATATTATTTAAGATATTAAAAAAAACATCAAACTTTATTCACGAAAAGTTATAATGTGTTTTACTAAGTAAATGATAAAAAATGATAGAGATGTGGTGATGGTATCCAGAATAAAATCGATAAACAAAGACGTAATAATAAGTTCCTGAGATAGTACAATAAATAATGGCTATCAATATGGTTTATAGTTCACAGAAGACAAGAACACTAAAATCACAATGGATAGACAGACATACAATTTGTTGCACAGTCAATAGCTTAACAGTCAAAATACAAGTATTCTAACAGGAAACAGTATAGATTAAAAATACTGATATTAATATTAGTAAAGCACTGTTGTGTTTAAAATAATTGTCAGTTAAAAAAATTATAAATACAATATGATTATTTTTAAAAGGCAAAACATAAAATTGTTTAGAAAGCTTAATCATTTTCCCCATAAATATACATTTAATTCATTGTATTTTGATACTTAAAATTTTTTAAAAACAAGAGCAATAAAACTTTTGCTAATATCTTGATTAATTATTTATTTCATTCTAAAACCTAGCATGATGATGCTCCTTATAAATATATAGACTACAATTCTGATTCCCAGATGTAAGCAAAATTTTTTGGTCCAACTGTAACCACAGGATCTCCAACCATATTGATGTGTTTGAATCAATTAATAATAAACATTTTGCAATAAAAACTCAGGATTCATTTAATGCTCTTCAGTTATTATAGCAGAAACAACACAAACTCCTACAGAAAATAGCTTTTTAATAAATGGGTATAAAGGCACTGGCTAAGTCTTTTTGTTATTTTCTTACACTTTTTTTTTCGAGTTCGCCTTCTTTGTGCCTACACTATACCACTAATTACACTTTGAACAAAACACACTTTTATATTTCCAACTTCAGAAACACAGCTTTAAACTCCACGATTCCAACTTAGCTACAAGGGTTCAAATAAAGTCAGCTAAAACAATCAGATTTCTTGCTTGTTCAAAGATTGATAAATGTTTCTTGTTTAATGCATGGCACTTTCAGGAACATATTTCTCTCATTGTGTGAATTAAAAGGAGATTCACTTTCGTCGTTGCTTTACCCGTGGTGAATCATCACACTCCTCTCTGAGTTGTGGGTTTAAAGAGACCAGAACGTCTCGTGGCAGTGATGAGTACGGAACTTTCTTGCATTGAAGAGCAGACTTTTCTGATACCCAACAATCAGGTAATCTAAACAAACAGATGGATATGAAATTAAAACATTCATTTAAGTAATAGCAAGTATAAAATTATAAAAGACATGAAAACATTCCGTCACTAAAAAAAAATTTTATTAGTTTTATTTTTAATGACCTGCCTATGAGGATACATTGGGGATTTTACTGGTTTACTAGGAATTTACTTTCACTTAACATTCATAATACAATGAGATTGTGATAGAAATCAAACCTAAATTAATATAGCAGACAAATGCCTGTTTTATATGTTGTGTACATAAATCATTTTATTACATTTAATAATTTAGATTTCCTAATTGCCACAGCAATTCTGTCACAATATCACATTCTTTGTAATATGAACTATACAGATGTTAAATATAGCCCTTTTCCCCTTCCTTTAACAAAGGAAGAAAATCACATGATTAATATTTGATAAGACAATAAATTGATTGAATTTCACAAAAAATGTCATAATTGGAAAAAAACTCAATTTATATAAATAATTGTTTGAATTTTAAATTGGACAAAAAACGTTTTGTGCAGTAAAGTTTTTTAAGTAAATGCAAAAAAATGCTAAAATTTAGCATTAATTAAAATTTTAAAGCAATCACACCAAAGAGTATCTACACCTAGTGTCTAGTTTCCTCTAAATTACATACAATAAGACTTTAATCATGCTGAAAACAATTTTTTCAAGCAACAATGCATTATAAAATGTATGAGTTTTTTACCAAATGCATTAATTTTTTTATACCATCAGTAAAAAATGGAAAAAAAACCATTGTTTAATTGATTTTGTTTTCTATATATATATGCAACAATAAAACGTCAAAAACCACTTTGAAAGTCAATTTCTATGCCAGAATTATTTGTTGCATATAATTTCAGTTGAATCTTTTGTAGGTAATTTAATATCAACAACTTCTTCCACAAAACATTTCTAAAATTTTATCTCTATAATAAACTAACAGGAATATAAAATGTCCCTTCTAGGAGTCTAGACATAAAAAATTAATTTCCAAAAATGAGACGGATTTGTCTCCCACTTCTTTGGCTGTGAAATGAGGCTTAAAAACAATTTAGATACCTGCAGTCAGAATTCCCCACAGTCCAACAAATATTAGGGAAATGCTGCACACGTATAATAATTAGGTGATTGCCATTAGAGACCTAATCAGAAGTTTTATCATTATATAGGTATTCACTATTCAGCTAATATTAAAAAAATGCCTTAAAAATTGTTCTATCGCAATTTGATAAGCAATTGAGCTCTAATGACCACAGCAGATGTAAATATAGTGATAAGTTTGACTATTTTAGCCTCTTTCTTCTTTTCACACAACACATTATGCATCGGGGGCCCGCTTGCCATCAGGCAACAAGGCCAATGTATCACTAGCTTTAATTTTTAATGTACCTGGACAAGTACACAGTGATGAATTGGAAATAAGCAAGAGTTATGTACCATAAAGCTTATTTGAGAATACCCTTACTTTTTTAATGATAAATAGTAATTTTGGAGAAAAATTATTTTTTTGCCAACTTAAAAATCAAATATTTATTCCTTAATGATATCAATTCTATTGGCATGGAATTATTATTATTTTTTTTATTTTAATCAAGTTTCAAAATGTTTTTAAATATAAATTTGTAGCACAGATTTTGAATGGAATAATTAAATAGAAGTCTTATTTTTCAGCCATGTGTTATAACCACTGAACTCATTGCAGATCCTTTACCAGGGAAGTATTTTCATTCATATATAATCCTACAGATCTAAATTTACGCCTTTAAAAGTGCCATTAATTGATATAGCGATTAGAAAATATTTACTATTTTAAATAAAATCATTCGAGACACTTTTAAAACAGTAATGATTAATAACATCTGTCTTCAAGTAAATATTACCATAATTAAAAAGGAATTGCTAAGTATATCAATCAAATGAGAAAAACACACTTTTTTGCAAATTAATTCAAATAAAAAACATAAATAATATCAAAACTATGAACATTAAAAATTAACCATTCAACTAGCTGAAATGCAGAAAATTAAAAAAGATTTTTTAAAAATATATTTAAATGTTGACATTTTAGGGAGATTTACATGCTAGGCAGTTGGTGAGCTAAGGATTAAATATTAATCAAATCATAAATAATGATTTAGATTATGACAAGATAATGTACAATGTTTTACAGCTCTCCACCAAAAATATAAGTCATATAAAATAAATGAAACATTTCATTAATTAAGTAGATTTCAACAAATTACAACTTACATATTTTCAGGCATCCACTGTAATAAAACTTTGACTTCACCAGATTTATCTGTTCTTATTGCTTTGACCTAATCAAAAAAGTATTTTGAAATCTTATAGCAAATATGTATACATAAATAATTAGTCATCAGCAATTTCAAAGGATGTCCAAAACTCATAAAAGAAAAATATACTCATATATTTGAAAGTTTATTAGAATAAAAGTGAGATTTAACAAAGTATTATTCAAAGTTTTTAAAGCAAATATATATTTGCTTTAATATCAAAAGTAATAAAATATCTCTAATCATAAAAAATGAGATATATTACTTACATATATATATACATATCATCAGATACCTTAAGATCAGAAATATTACTTATAACTTACATGATTCTATTATTTTTATATTCTAGAAGTTAATGCATGAATATTGTTGCACTTTTTGTAAAAATTGGAAGATCTATAATTACTTGACAACAAAGCAATTGGTAGAGCAACTGACTGTAAATGACTGTTTAATCTATATTTAAGAGTATGAGGAATAACATAGACTTAGCAATCCACTTTTATACTTTCAATCAAATACATGAATTCTTTTGGTTTTAAAATTGAAGATAAAATAAAAATAAATTTAAAGGACACCCAAAGAATGAACTAAATAAGAACTAAATCATTGTAAGGACAACTTAATAAAAGAAGTATAATATTTTTTTCATAACGTAATAGAAACCAAAATAAAATTTGCCATGATGAAATTAAAATTAACACAAAGAAAATTAAAACTAAATCAACTTTGGAATGAAATAGAAAGACAGAACATTCATATGTGCTAGCACAAAGTACTTGAAGATCGTAAAGATAAATGAAAGATTTGGCATACCATGCTTCTGTAGGAAAATGTTTTAAAAACAATTTTCCATACTAATTTACCTGTGGTAAGTAAAGAATAAGGAAAAATAGATGTTATAATATTCTTCTGGAAGTTAAATTTAAGTTCTTCACAATACGTGCAATTATGTAGTCCTATATGAAGAGAAATAAACTTAGATAAACGTGTTCACCTAGAAGAAGTGGGAAAAGAATACCAGAGATATTAATACAAAATAACACATGCAGAAAAATACAGCATGACACTGTTCATAGAAAAAGATAGGGTGTCTACCAAATTTCATTTGCGGAAAAAAACAGAATTTTTAAAAAAATATTTTATCTGGTAGTAAAGATAGTGTATTGTACTGCAAAGATTTGCAATACATCATCGCTACAATTTTTTTATTATTTTAGCAGATTAGCTACTTCCAATGAAATGTTAATCTGCAATATCTCCAATCGGCCTAGAGATATTACTACTTTTTTTGTTCTATTGCATCACAGCATGTATTATAGATAAGTTTCAAAAATACGAGAAGGGGTGTGAACACTTTTCTGTTTTGAAAGCACAATTTGTTATAAAGAGTTGCGATCTAAATTTTTTTTTTTGTATTAAGCAATTAAAAATTCTTAGTGATGGTTATTACCAATTTAGACCTTACATTAAATATTTTATTTAAAATTTCTAAAATTTGATTAAAAGAACATTAATTTTTTTAAAAAAATGAACATATATTCTAATATATAAGGATTTCTTGAATTTTTCCCACTGTCATTCCCTTTTCAGTTTGAAAAAAAATTGATCATTGGGAAATTAAGATGGAATATTAATATAAAAATAGGTAAAATAAAATTCAATGAAATGTAGTTTATTACATTAGTAGAATCATTAAAATTAAGACTAGATGTATTTTAAGTATTAAAAAAAATCAGAAAGAAGAAAAATTCTTCAAAAATTATCATAATTCTAAAAGTAAGTAAATTTTATAAAAAGAAGGCTAGTCTTTTTTAATAAAATAATAAATAAATAAATAAACTTATATAAATCAAGGAAAGCAAGATTTAGAATTTTGCTTTGTTTGTTCTTAACTAATCTCAAAATAAACCTCACAAGTTTTTACTACTTAAATATCACCATTTTGTCCAGAAAACAAACTTTTTTTAAGATCAAAATTTTTATAGGGAATTTCTTTCATAAAATAATTTTATAACCTTGAATAGAAATACATAATCCAAACTGCAATTTGGACCTTTATCACGACTTCAAAATTGGTAGACACCCTGATGTAAAATGAAAATATATCACATATTTTTGAAATCAAAAATATGCTTGGTATTTAAATTAACAGTTGTGCAAACATATCATGCTCGCAAACAATGAATATTTATTCACTTTAATAAGACCCAAACAGAACTTATAAGATGAAAACATCCATTAAATATAATTTCATTTCATTTTAATTTTTTGCAAACAAATTGCTGGTTAGGTAATTGATAGTTAAATTGTGAATATAAGTTCACATATTTGGAATAAAATGTTTAAATAAGTGTCACAAACGAGAAACGAAATTTCCTATTTTTCATTTATTTAGTTTAATGCCTTTCAACTGCTACTAAATTCTATATTTTTTAATAACATTATAGTAAATATTGAAACAAATCAGCTTCTCATTTTGAATGAAAAAGATGAGCTAAAATTCTTTACTGAAAAAACAGCAATCAACATTTCAATTAGATTTCCGGAAGTCTGTATTTAGCTTTTCAGAATGACAGTATGAGGGGTAGAAATGACTTGTATTCCTCATATATTGCTAAAAATAAACTTTAGAAATTAAAACAATCTTCTTTGGTAAATGTTCACAAAAGAATAAATTTCATCTCTCTATTATAATACAAAAGATAATTATGATTTTAGAAAACTTCTAGATAAATGTAGTGAATTTTAATTAAAGAAAATTTTGTGATTTATATAATTGTTCTACTTAGTTTTAGCTCAATGGGGATTTTTATGTTTTGGTGCAGAAACCTTCATAATAAATAATTAAAACAAATGTTTTACATTACAGTAATGCACAAAAGAAACTTTGAAATCACTTGATTAGATTATAGGAAATATACGTACCTACATACAATAAAATTTCATGAAAAAGAAACATTTTTATATCAAATTATATTAAGATGCAATCAAACGTTTTCAGAGTCATTTACACTTTTTTTTTTTAAACTTTTGTATTTACATTAATTTAACACCCTCCCTTTTCCAAGAAAATTTCAATAAATGCTTTTGAGTTATCAGGGGTCTATTTTTATATTGGTCAATAGCTGTGGTTCATTCATTCATTAAAGATTGTTTTTAAACTCTGTATATAAGAAGTTTGATACAGCACTTGCTCAAACAATACTTTTTTTTAAATGTGCAATTTTATATTTATTTTTAGAAATACTAAAAAAATGCATCAATCATCTTGATATATACCTAATCACTAACATCCCAACCAATTTAATGCAATTCTCTAATGATTTCTTTGGATGCTTCAATCTTTAAATACTAAATTTATTTCTTAATACATTTAAATTCAGTAGAAGAAATAAAAATTCTGCAATTTCAACTAAAAATAAACAAATGTTGTCTTTAATTAATGTAATATCAAATGACATGGAATGTTTGTAATACACCATTTAGAGAGAGACAGAGAACTATCAAACTGACACACATGATGATAAAACTATTTGAGTTCATTAGTTAGTTAAATGAAGCTTTAAGGAATTCTTTTTAATTAAGATGAATAGTTCATTTGGTAATGTACTAAACTTTCATTAAATGAATTTTTTGATTAAACTGAGTTTGCAAAGTTAAACTTAAAAACAAAACAAAAACATTTTAAAATTAATTTTTTAAAAATTTTGTTTCCAATAATTGTTTTTAAGATTTAACTAATGCGGTATGCACATAAAATATTTTACCTTTACATATACTTCTAGTGTAAGATCTTATTTTAAGTACGGTTTATAAAAAAATTTATATAATTTAATGGAATCTGTTTTCATGAACATTTTTTTTAACTCAATAGATTCATTACATAAAATTTACTGTGTCATGTGACGTTTTTGGTTTAATTTTGATTTCTTTTAAAACTTGTTCAAATAAGAAAGATGACAAAAAAGAGTCTCTTACCCTACTGTGTAGAGTGATGAATCCATATGGGTTATTTGTACTGCCTAAAGGCTTCCCAGAATGAATTTCTACAAGCTTGTATCTGATTTGCTCCATGATATTCGTGTCGAAGAAATCCTCAGTTTTCCCTGAAAATTACACATTTTAATCAAACACATGTTTTTTAATATATTCCCCTTCAATTGAGAATTGCTAAGATGTTTCAAAATTACTTCAAATCTTAGATAATAATTTTGCAAAATTAATAGAAAAGTACAAACACCCTTAGAGAAAATGACTATGAAAATAATAAAACAAATTTAATAAATAATATTTCAAGTAAAGAAAATATACAAATTTGGAAACAATAAAAATGTCTCAAAAAGTATAAATTATATACTTACATAAAACATAAATTTTATATATAAATATATTAAAATTATAAAATAGTAATAACAAAATTTTATACATTTAAAACAATAATAAAAAAAAGTGAAAATTTAAAGACATGAAGAAAAGAAAAACATCAGAGCACGTAAACAAATGAGGGCAAATAACTTTGATTGCTAGAATTTTTTTCACAAATTTCTGAATTAAGTAGGTTCTTAATCTACAAAATAATGAATTAAGAACTAGCAATTAAAGTAGCAAATCCATCATCAGTTGAATATCATGAAATACGAGGTCAGTTTCACTCAAATGCAGCAATAATTTTATGTTGTTCAGTTAAAAGTTTTAACTGATTTATACAAAAATTAATGCAGCATTCTATGAGGTGACAATCATATTCCCACCCTGTAAGCTAATTTTAAAATAATGTAAAAGAAAGCAAGTTTAAAAAAATCTGCTTAAAGACAAATTTATCTTTTGATTTTTTTTTTCATTTATTAAGATTAATTTTGGAACTGGTTTTCATTTTATAGCTCTATTTCTATTGAGTGTAACTGGCCATAAAACTACAGAACAAAACATTACATTATGCAACAAAATTTACTTTCTTTCAACTTGAATTATTGAAAGGGGAAAAAATTACTACTAATACTTTAAAAATTAATGCTTTCAATGACACAAAAATTAGAAATTCATTAAAATACACACAAGCTTTGAATGCCCTGTGTGGAATGATATGTTAAAATCCCACATTTAATTTTTTAAATAAAAGAATAATGAAGATTTCTTGTTTTCTCTAGAATGATTATTAAAATTAAATGTTGTTAAGAAGACACCACTATGTATTCTATAAAAAGTTGAAAGACATTAGATCTTACAAAATGCGTCAAAGGCCGAATTGTAGAAAAATCCTCTACAAACTTTAAGAAAGTGTTACGGAATGTCAAAAACTTACCAATTTCTCAAAATATACACATCAACAAAGTTTTGCAAAAATTGTCCAACCCAAGCCACCAAATTTAAATTCTTTTGCATGCATTTACAATTCCAAAAAACTAGTCACAAATTTTTTTTAAAAAAGTGTTTCCCATAGTATAATGTGTGATTCTTAAACAATTTCCACAAAATGAAGTGATTTACAAAATGTAGAAAATGCTTAAGAACTGCAAATTTTACTGTGGTATTCACTAAAAACTAAATAACATGAAACACATTTATATTTTTGCAGTACTTAGATGATTGGAGAAATTGTGAATTTGGCATATTTTAAAATTAAATTTCTGTATTTATTTACAGATTTGTATTAATTTAAGCCAAATAATAATATTGTGCTATCCACTGATGTATGTAGAGTGATTCCACTGAAGTGTGTCATTACTAGCCCATTCCCAGCATAGACATTTTTTGTTAATAGTACCCTGGAAGTGTAAAAGAACTGGAAAAAAAAGAATGGTTATTTCATATATTAAAAGTACCAAAAATAGAGAATATCATTTAAATTATAAAGATATTCTTTATTATGAGGGAAGTTCAATATAATACAAATATTAATTATAACAAAACATCAAACTTTTTTTTACCATGATATAATATACTATGAAATAAAATCATCATAAAGACAAGCACTGCATAGAAAGCATGCATATAGGAAATTATTATTTGAATCTGTGAATGATTTTGTTATAAGTGAATTAAAATAAAGAAGAGAACAGATACATTACTACAGTGTAATAGCAATATCTTAACTTAAATAGTTGAGAGGAAATCATACAAAATAAACAATACATACATTCAGCTTTTAGAAAAATAAAAATCTTGCAACATTCACATTTTGAGTCAGAATTATAAATTTTAAAGGTCTGTTTCATTGCTACGAAAGGTGAAACATTTTATAAACAAAAGAATTTACAGATTATAATATTTATCATGCTAATTATTAGAAGAATTTTTTAACTGCTTTGTATTTAGAAATGAATATTAATTACTCCATGCATTTTAAACATCTCATTTGTGCATATTCGCTGAGAAAATGGGCATTCCAGGAGGAAAAAAATATTGTGTAGTGAAAAGCAAGATGATTTGCATTTTCATATGCAGTCAAAACTCAATAATCCGTGAACATTTGAAAAAAAAAAAAAACCCCTTTTATTTAAAATCTGGCCTGTTAATATTATTTCCCTAAACATAATTTTCATACGAAGATAATACCCTAATACTGAAAACAGTTATAGACTTAATTATTATTACATAAGTTTAAATTAGCATTTCTTATCTATATTTTAATTTATTTTATGTATCTCAGAAATGGCTCGAGTGATTTGGATCAAATTTAATATTTAAATAAGGCTTTGCTTTTTAAGTTTATCTATATAGTTCTCTTTTCTGAAGAGCATTTCTGCAATTTTACACATAACCCCCTCCCCCTTTTTTTATAACTAAATATTGGCATGTGGTTATACATAGTTTGCATAAGCATATCAGAAATGTAGTAGTTAAGGCTTCAGACTCCCATGTATTTTTCTCATGCTCGATCTTGCATTAGCAATTCAATTAGATTTTGCTTATAACTTTAAATGAGCCATTGGATAGGATTTTATTCATGAATTTACAAAAAACTGCTGATTGAAGCTTGGTCTTCTGGGCACTTATAATTATGACAGATTGAAGAATACTAACAAATACCATAATTCATCAAAAATATTCCATTCAGTTAAAATGTTACTAAAGGACTTCAAATTAAGACACAATCTAATATATCCAATCTTATAGAATCTATGAAAAAAACTTTTTGATCCTTGAGATTTGACTGTATATTATTCATCAAAGAAAATACATAATAAATTTAAATGAAGAAAAAGATAAGCCTACCAATAGCACTTCTCTTTTTGTACTTGTGGTGCTTTTTTCTTCTGAAGCTCTTGGAGGTTGTCTCATCCCGACATCTGCCTGTTTTCCCACTATGATTGTTTGGATGGCTGTCGAAATGCGAGTTGACATGGCGCTGCAATGCTGACTGGGTAGGAAAACGTTGATTGCAGTTATCCACAATACATTTGAAAGGTTTACTACCACCATGGGTTAAGATATGACGTTCTAGCCAGCTCAAGGAACATGAAGAACGGTTATAAACCTGTAAAAAAAATCATTATTTTACCACATGAATTTATTATTATTTTTTAAATTTCTTTGGCTTTGTTTATTTTCTGTCTGATTTAACAACTTCTGTTTTGGGTATGTGCTGTTCTGTTGATTAAACTAAAAACTTTGTGATATTTGTAATGATATGCAACTGTTGTATCAAATTAAAGTACCTTAAAATGACTTAATAGATGAAATTTGAGAAGCAATAATTAAATTTATGATAGACATTTTGTTCAGTGATCTTATTTCACCTGTCTATTATCGATTATCATTTTAATTTCACCGAAACTGAAGAATAACTTATTACAGACAATTCAGGTTAGCTCATTCCTATACTTTTTTTAACACTGGATTCCATAATCCATCCTTCAATAAGTTTCCTTTAAATTCTGAGTAAAATAAAATTTAATGAACTTGGACAATATTAGGAATATTTATTATCAGATCATAGAAATATTCCTTAGAATTTTCAGTTGAAATGAATTGAGATAATATGACTTGATAACAGTAATATTAACATCAGTTTTGATTCATTTTACTTAGAAATGATATAAATCTATCATTTTTTAGGGAAAATCATCTATCAAAAAATACTTGATAATATTTGTAATTTTAAATCTTTATCAACTTCTGAGATTAGATTTAAAAAAGTTAAAAACTTTAATAGCATGTAAGACATTACATTTTTTAAATATTATTTAAACCTAATATAATTATTACAGATGGTTGAAAGAGCAGAAATTTTTAAAGCTATTTATTCCATTAAAACCAGCCGACATATTATTAAGAAAGAAAATATGAAAAATCCTATTACTTTCTATTGAAAAACAATAATAATAAATGATATTTGTTTAAAATTTGTAAATAAGTAGAATACTTATATTTATTTCTAGAGGTAAAAATATATCAGCTAATCGCAAATAAAACACAAAAGATATTAACATTTTAAAGTTCTTTTCTTATTTTCTACAGAACTGCAAAATTAACTAAATGTATCATTAAAAAAGCAATTTCCTACAGACACAAAAATGCTGTACATTCATGTAGCTTCTGACCAAATTCTGGATTTTTTTAAAAATTTCTTCATTTAATTTCTTTATTTTTTAATTTTCTTAAAGGTGATGAAAAGGTGGCATTTAAAGAAGAAAGGTGTTTTGCATCTTCATTCATGTTTAATGATAAATAGAGGGAAGATAATGTTGATAATGGAAAGGAACTCTGACAATAAAAGCTTTACTTATTATTGTCAAAAATTTAAGGAAAAACATATAAGAAATTAAAGAGTAATACAAAAACATAATGGAATGAACTATATACTTTTATGGCGTTTTTTAGATTGCTTTTAATTAAATTAAGATAAATCATTCGAAATTCACAAGAATACATACACCTAAAAATACATAGCTATTAATTATAATTGCTATTTAAGCTATTATTGCTACATAATATTTATTGCTATAATTGCTACATAATATTAATTGAATTAATGCTGTCTGATAATTTAGAGGATAATCAAGATTACAAATCCTTTAAAATAATCAAATATATCATTGCAATAATTGATGAAAATTATTACACAATTAGATTTTTAAAATCTTAACATAATATCAGGATCAATGCTAATTATAAATGCATATAAAATAATTTAATTTCAATCATAACAATTGTTTATCTCATTATCTTATTATTTTATAGTTAAAATATAAGGAAATTTAATTCAATCAAATAAGACAATTTAAAGTAGCATTTAGAATTAAATAACATAAAAATAATTTTTCAGGTGCACAACACTTTGTAAAATCCAGTTTCTTCCACATAATTTATTTTTCAATAAAAACACAGGCCAGATGAAAAGAAAAAGAAGCTGTTTAAAACAGGGTAGGGTGGGATAGAAACTTTAAAAATGTAAAAAATTATTCTGTAATAGTAAAAAAAGAGAATTTCATTAACTGTTGTAATCGTAAAGAATGCCAAAAAATTCATATAGTCTCTTAAAAATACAGTGTTAGAACTCCAAGAATTGATCTTGAAGTAAATATTTAAATGAACTTGTTTTTGGAAGTAATTTGGGAGAAGGAAAAAAAAGCGTATTGAGGGAATGAGCTATTTTTTACCTCTATAGTGCCAAATATCTTATTGAAAAGAACGCTAAACATTATTTACTTGGCATGAATTCTGGATTTTTGCTGCTATGATTCTCAATAGGCTGTATCAGAAAGTACTTTCGTAAAACTAAACATTTATACACGATTCTCAGATAATAATCGATACAGGGAAATGCTAGTAAAAGTAAGTACCTTTTGAAGGAAATTAATAATTGTTTAATCTACAACATTGAAAATGATGGAAAAATAACTGTAACAAAATCACCATGTAAAAGATATGTTAGAAATACTTTTAACTATTTATAAATTTAAAAAATCTTTAATATTCAATATATATTGCTGTTTCACAATATTTTGTTATCATTTGCTTCTTAGCTTAGTAAATTTTCTATAATCAAGAATTTTTTTCATATTTACAAAGTATGGAAAAAGTATTGCAATTGTCAAAAAATTTGAAATCCAAGACTTTGATGAAACTGTACATTTCAGACCTTTCAGCACTCAAGAAACAAATTTTTCAAAAACGTCTGTCCGTTAAAGGTAATTCTGCTCTAGTGTATACACTATTATTATATAATCTATACTAATATATAAATGCTTTGTAATAAATTTCTAGAGGATCAAGACGATAGGACAATACACGAGAATTGGATTTGATGGCAAATTAACTACTTCCAAATTGAATTAATGTTACCATAATTTTTTTAATAGGATATCAGGTATCTAATTATTGATTCTTATGAGCAGAGTGAGCAGAACAAGAAATTGTGAAAGTTTTTTTAAAAAAATAAGTGTAATTATATTACATGGGCCCAGTCAATGGGAGATTTGGTATATTATAAGATAATAATGGAGAAAATATTTGAGAAAATAACTTACTCATCAATACAAATGCAGAAATATGAAATCAAAACATTCACATGCAGAATTTTTTTTAAAAAAATCCAGAAGTTGCATGCAACTGAATTTTAAATTAAAGAGCTAACAGTAAAGTTATTATTATTATTATTTGACACCTTTTCAGAGAAAAAAATTTAATGAAAAAAAAATTCAATCTTTTAAATTCAATGAAGTAAAACTAAAAAGTATGAGCGTTCAAATATTCACACACCCAAAAAACATAAAACCAATATATTTCCACAATATTTAGTTAAAAGAAAACTTCAAATGTAAATAATTGTATATATCAAATGTGCAAGCCCATATATATGATTTTATCAAATTTTTTCCTTTTTAGAATGACAAAGTGTTTTGATGGTGTATTAAATGATGTTGGTATAAAGTTTTCACAAAATAAATAAACTTTAAAAAAATAATAAAATACGCAAAGAATTTCCACTCAATAGAATGATATAGTTCAAGTTAAATGATATTAAAGACTGGCAAAAATGGTACATTAATTTAAGAAATACTCGAGTTCGCCAATCTGCATGATTGTTTTCGTTTTTGGTATTACCTACTAAAGCAATATGATAAACAAAAATTTAAAATACAGAAAAAAAAGTAAATCATGTCTGCCTTTAAAAACAATAATACTAAGAGAATTTTAATAAATATTTAACAGAAAAAAAGTTTTCTATTTTCCATCTATTTGTTTATTTCTTTAAAAAGTGAGAAACATTCCTGTCACTCACTATAGGAATAAATACTCAAGATTACATTACGGAGTTCAAAATTTGCACCATATTTAAGATTGAAAATATTATTTATATCTATTAGCAGCATTATGTATATTTTTTACTGTTAATGCCATTTATAACTCAGAGATTAATGTATAGTTGACAAAATCAAATTATGTTGAAGCAATTTCTTGCCAAATGTACTTGAGATAATTTTTTATCATAAGTTGTTACCTATAAGCAGTCTGTTATTGTTTCTGATATTCAACCAAGATTATGCTTGTCAACTAGCACTTTTTTGATGCCTAGGTGAAAAACTGTACATAAATCTTAAATCTTAACTTTACTATTTATTTTGAAAGACTTGTGCTTGACATTTAAAAATTTTTTTAGTATTCTTTTTTTCTTCCATAAATAATAGCTTATTTAGCTCAATAACTACAGTTAGAAGTTATTGTGAAAAATAGTCCTAGTTTAAAGTATCCAATAAAATAATAATGTTTTAAACGACTTGCAAAATTTTAAACTTACCAATTCATTACTTGACAAATAATCAGCAAATTAAAAAAGGCAACTCTATAATATTGCATATATAAATTGCTCTAAAGTATTTTTAAACAGTGTATTATAATTTATTCTGGTATACAAAAGTCAAAACAGGCTGTATATCTAGAAAAACAAAAACTTGTTAAGTTTTTCCACATTTTCTGGAAATCAGCATATGATAAATAAGGGGTTTGTTTGATATCTTCACAGGTCAAGACAAAAACAAGATACTTTTTATGTCTTTTCATAGTCACGTTTTTATTCAACTGCAATGTAAGTTTTCCTATTTATGTATACAGTCACAATATTTTATTTCATTAGAGCCCTTTTATGTTTTTTTTTCTTTTCAATTTAGCTTCCTTTTTGCATAATTTTTTATGAATTCATTTTTGAAGGGTGGGGGGAGATAGGGGAGAATGAAAATTCTTCAAGATCCCTATTGATGGGAATATAAAAAATTTAGAATATAAATTTAACTAAAGTATATTATTAAGAAAAAAATATTAAAGTAAATAAAAAAACTTTATTCTATTACAAATAAAAGAAATTTCAACTTAAAATTTATTAAATTTTAGGAATAATTGGAAAGACGTTAACATTATTTTTGTCTACATATGTATTAAATTCAGACAGAAAAGATGCTCTTCAAAACCCCAAGAGCCATTCACGAAATTTCTCAAGACTGTGATACATAGTTGAATTACTGTATTAAAAAATAAAATTAAATCAGCATTATAATTTAAAATAAATGACACAGAAAGAAAAATAAGTGTGAATGTTTTTTTTCATATAATAAAAAGCAATATATGCATTACAATCAATATGATTAATCAGTTTTTTTTAATAATTGCAATTAATATTAATAAAAGGTAATTAATAATAAGCAGTGAATAGGATAAACTGATCATACCCTTTTATTATTAATATTTAAAGATTAATCACATTGACTGTATTCATTGGCAATATAATTTGTTTATCATCAAGATATAAAAAAAAAAAAACATAAATTTTTAAACACGTTTAGTAATGAAAAAAATATAGCATTAAACAAATAATTTTTGTGAAAAGTACAGATTAGATATAGAATAAAACCAGAAAAAAAATGTACATATTGAGATAAACCTACCTTGCATCCAACCCAAAGGCAAACAAAATTCTCCTTCTCTTTTTGTACTTGAACATGTTGGGTTCTAATATGTTCGACTAGTTCAGTGTTACCTTCTAAATAAGTATTACAGTGCACCCAACTACACTGTTGCATATCTGTAGAGGAACAATTCGATTGGTTTGTACTAGTGTTTGAAGATGAAAAGTCAAGTTTACTATCAGTTTGATGCATAGAATTTGAATGACCAGCACTTTTATACAGTTCTGAAGTTTTGTCCACACTTTGCAATTCTGAACTTTCTGCTGTTTTAGCAGATGAAGGAATCTGACAGTTAGATGATTTGAAATTTTGGAATGGTTCATAATTAGAGTTTGGCACTGAACAGCTACTTTCAGGGAGGTAGAAATGTTTGATATTATCAGAATTTGAATTATTAAGTTGTACATTTTCACAGTTTGCTGAACCACATTCAGTCTGTTCAGATAAAAAAGCATTTCCATTCTCTTCAAACACACTAGAACCATTTGACTTGTTTGAGTCGTCTGTTCTAAAATTCTGTTCTGTTTGACTCAACTGCTCTTCGCTTTCAGAGCAATAATGATTAGCTGGTGAAGTGGGCGGCATAGAGTGAGGAGAGCCAGCTCTTGAACAAGGATCCGAATCTTCTGGAGAACATGGTGATGATCCACTGTTGCTATCACTACCATTACTGCTATACTGACAAGAATCTACACTTCCTGGGCCACTGCTGAAGTTACTCACAGCGATGCTAAGATAAGCAAAGGATGCAATATATTAGTAAACAGAAAAGATTACGAAATGCAAGTAAATTTGCTCTAGTTGTGGACACTTACATCAATATATCACAATAACTCAAAATATTATTCACAAAAAATTATTTTTCCAATTGTTTTCTTTGAAGATTAAATAATTTTTTAAATAGACAATGCATTCCTTGAATTAAATATATTTTCATATAACAAAGAAGTGTATTCAGATTTAAGAGTATAAATTTGCATTAAGAATACTTAAAAATAAGTTTAAATTCAACAAATAAATATTTCGGATTAGGTAAATTTTAATTTTTATTATTCAAACAAGCCACAAAACAAAGTTAATAAAAGTAGTTCACAAAATTAAATAATGATTAGAAATGCTTTTCCCACAAAATAATATCTACTATTATAAATAAAAAATTAATCTTTTGTTAAAAATAAATTGACCTCAGCAAAAACTTGAAAATTGCCAAAGATTTTGGCAGTTAAAAAAGGTTAATTTTTCTTTTTTACATACTAATTATTAGCAAAAAAGTAATTTTTTCACATTTTTTTTTCAGTTGGAAGACACATTGTTTTTCAATCTATCATAACATTTAATCCAATATTCATTATACGAATCTTACATATTCAGATTGTCATCTAAATTAAAAAAAAAACACATTCAAATAAAGAACTACTAAAAATTTTCCAAATTAAAAACACACAAGACACGAGTAATTAATTAAAAGCGTGTTGTCGCATTTTTCGGATATGAAATTAAAGAATTAAAAAGCGGGAAAATGAACTATTAAATCAGAAATAATTCAAGGATTTACCTTAAAGTTGTGAAAAATTCAATGCCTATTAATATTTTTTTCAAAAATTTAATATTTAATAAATTTGCTAATAATACATCTGTAAAAATGTTTGGCTGATAAATGAACGAATATTAAAGAAAAGTAAAATATATTTCGCTAAAGAAACAATGAGTTGCTATAAACAAATGAAAAAAAAAAAAAAAAAAAAAAAAAAAAAGCAAATACATGCAGATATACACGCGATATAATACGTAATAATATTCAAATAGCAGGCGATATTGATTATTTTTTATTTCTCAAATTGTAAACAGTCTTACCAACGCTTCTGGCGTCTGCATCTGACTGTGGACCGCATAAGGGGCATTGACTAAACAGATAAACAACATGCAGCAGGGGAGAATGCTTCAAGGGGGTCTTCTTTTGAAATCATTTTTTACTTTTATTTTAATTCTCTTGCCACGCGCAGACGATTAATTACTACTGCCCTTCTAGTTTTTACCTTATGTTTCATATGGTCTTTGGGAGGCCAAGGATTTTATTTTTAATTTGAAATCGAAATCTGACCATATTTATTTAAAGATTCGATCGTTTTTGTTGTGTATAACTTTTCACTTATTTAAATGTCTAAAATATATGTTTTATTTATGATTTAGATATTTATTTACGATCATTTTTAACGGAATAAAATATTAAATAATACCAAGAAGATTATTTAGAATATCTTATAAATTAGGATACTAAGTAATGATGATAATCAAGACTATGTGAAAATAGAACATGACATCTAAAATTAATTGAATTTCAGAAAAAGTTCACACTTATT
>JAPMOQ010029823.1:6270-18809 GCA_026543055.1 Argiope trifasciata
ATTCCAATCTATCCTGAAAATAATCATTAACTATCACTAATTATTCAAGAGTATATTTCTATAAATGAGTAAAAATACTTGCTAAACTTAAGATCCTCGAGTAAACATTTATTGCTAACTATTCAAGGCTTAAGGAGCATTCAGATTGAGAAGTGCTTTAGCCTGACACAAATATTTAAATCTAGGCCTAGAAATTATACAGATATAAATTGCTTAAATAAAAAAAATGGTAATAAGCTAATTCCTTAAAAAGATTTTATAAAAATGCGTAGAAATAAATACTTAGTAATGCATGATTAAATTTCTAAAGCCAAAGAGGATATACTTTGAACTGTCAAAATATTTTTAAAATACAAGGCATACAAAATTTAAAGGAAACAAAACAAAACAAATAGAAATACATTGTTAGAAAAATCACAATACAGTAGTTTTGTTTGATTCTTTAGAATGAATCAAATGAAGCATTTTTATTCAATAATACATGATAAAAAACTTAAAATAACTAATTTTAAGCAAATATAATATTATGGCGTGCTCAAGTGTCTTGTAATTATAAAAGAAATAAAATTCCTTCAGTTCACATTAACTTATTGCGTTTATTTTATTACATTTGTAATAGATACTTAAAAAGATAATAGAGTAAAATATATATTGCCAGCAATATTAATAATTGGTATATACCTGTTGAATGGTAGATTACATTTGATAAATAATAATTACATATATAACACAAGCAAAAATTAATTAAAAAAAACAAATAACCATCTGTATATAAATTTTAGGCAAATTCAATCTGAAAAGTAACATATATCTGCTTTAAGAAAAAGTATCAAACATCAGTTTCTGAAAAAATCCAAAAAATCAGATAAATGATTAAAAAGGCAATCATCTCCGAAATTCAAATAAATGATAAAAAATATATGCTAAACTAACACTATCACTATATTATTACTATATATCACTATAATATCACTATCAGATATATAATGTTCAATATTTAATAAATATCATGACCAAAATTCAAATAAATAACTATACAATTATGAGTAGAAATTTTTCTTTTTGAATAACAACCAAAAGTACTAGTTTAATAAAACGTTTGTTTATTTAAAATTAGTGAAGTAAAATTTCCAGCATATTGAAACTACATATATAATAATCAGCCAACTGTATAATATTCCATATTCAATAAAAAATCGCCAATTAACAAAATTCAAATAAATAATAGAAAAAAAAATAACCACAAAATATATAATATCCAATATACAATGATATATTATGATAATTTGTTCATTTAGAATCCAAGGGATTTAAAATTAATAAAACAAAATTGGCAACATAATAAAACTACCAATTCTTGTTCATATAACTTCTATCCCTCTGGTTTTCGCAGAGGAACTGCATACTTTTTCCAAAACATCTGAAGCGATGCGTTGATGAGCATGCATCATTAATTCCCATTCTTCAGTCATTTTGACTTTAGCAAAATTGCGACAAATATAATCAACGGCTTCCGCTCTGAGGAGTTGGTCATTATGCATATCAGCCAGTACCAAAGTCCTGCAAGCAGTGTTTTCACTAAGGAAAGATTTTAAAATTTCAGTACATTCCTTCTGAAGGGAAGATATTTGATATTTATCTGCAGCTTCATATAAATCACATACGTCCTCAAAAGGCAAAGTTAGCACTTCTGCTGTGTACAAGTACCATATCAAAGCTTGAAGAACTGGGTAATCCACGTCGCTTATTTGTATTGTGCCTTGTGTCGTCTCTGTGAGATTGTGATCAAGCATATTTCTGAATACAGGAGATCTAGCTTGAAGGACAAACTTATGAGCCTTGATGATTTTGTCTTCAACCGCCAACTCTATATCTGTCAATTCCTCGCGTTGGTAAGCTAGAAGGAAATCTCTCACCATCAGGTCAACATGGGAACGAGGGGTTTGCCGTTTCGGTGCATCTGGAACTTTTACTTCGTTGGTAATGATGCAGCAACCGAATATTTTAATACGCACTTTGACTACCAATGTATCTTCAGGCATAATGAAGATTGGTCCCACGTTCCCATGGAAAGCTACCAACTTTTTCACTTGCAGATGAAGCATCTGATGATTATCACAGGATGATATACCTGTCCTGGGTTCGGACAGAGTCAATCCATCTGCAGAATCCGAAAATAATTCTGAAAAGATGTAAAAAGGAGCTCCACCACCGGAACAAGTAAAGGTGATTTCTTTATGGCAATATTCGTCACCATTCAAATTCAGTAGCTGAGTATTGGCGTTGACATAGACAGTTCTGTCGCCAGAGTCCATGCGCTGTATACCGATATGAACATTCGTTACGTGTGCTTCAGGGTATCTGTCGTTAAACCTGGCCACTACCTGAAATTCAGGCTCACATTCTTTTTGTAGAGAAAAATTCCAACTTCGAAGCCTCCTGGAGAACTTGGATGCGTTGTCAATAATCCATTTTAAATCGCCTTCATGGCAGGGATTTTCTGTTCGTATGAACACTTCGTTGTTAGTCGACTTTGCCTCCATTGTGTCGAGGAAAATTTGATGCTGGAAATTTCAAACAAAGGAATATGCCGGACACTGGATCAAAAGCAATAATTCAGTTGAGAAATAATTTTGTTTGTAGTTATCTCTTTTTATCTCCAATAAAGTTAGCAAGATTTCAGAAACCAGTTTATATAGCAATATAACACAAAAAAATTAATTTTCTATTAAGAAAATTAATTTTTAAAAAGATATCGCTGGTATCACTATTAACAGCAAAAAATTTTTTAGAGTTCAGAATAAACACAGAATGCAGATACACAATTCTTCAAATAAAATATTTTGATGGTCTAGTATTATTGTTATTCTTTATAAAAAGGATGGTGATAATTTGATGCTCAAAAATCTAACTCGTGGTTTGAATAAACAGAAGGATGCTGAGAGTAAAGTTCAACGAGAAAAATTTCAGAGCTTAGTACACATAAAATGCAGATGCACAACTTCTCCGCACAAATGATTTTGAAGATCTAGTATTTTTATTATCCTTAATAAGAAAGATGGTAATAGTTTGATGCTGAATCCGACCCGAGTTTTGAATAAAAAGAATAACGCGATCAAAGCACGAATTCAACCACCTGCGAAATGACTGACGAGGAGAAATAATCGATATCTGCAACGGAGGAAAAAAAAGCGGTATCACTTGGTGTTTTCCCAAGGTCATTGAAGGAACACGTTTTTCCGTGTGATGTTGAAAGTATGACGCAATCGAAATATGACTGGTAACCGACAACTTGGAAGTTGTGATGTGAAAAAAGGTTGCTTCCGAATTTACAACGAGGCATGTTTGACAGCAGTGAAATTATTTTTGTGTTTGTTTTATTTGATAAAATATTTAATGGCTTTTTTAAAAAAATCTGATGGATACAAATATAAAGCAACATTATATTCCTTATTAATTAATTTAGAGGCTAATTATATTCTAGCTGTACAATTAGGCATTTTACGTGATCGAGATAGTTTTGATCCTGTGATTTTTTGATAACAATATTTGCGAATAAAAATAATAAAAAAAAACATTCTTCCTGACTTCATTTAATTACTGTTTTTTATAACTTAAGATTATAAAAACAATTAATGTGTTTATAATTTAGGTGTTGACGATGTTTTGTTTGTGTTTATAATGTAATGTGTTTAATAGTGTGTTTATAATTGAATATATAATTTAAGTGTTTAAATAATTTATTTCAATTTAGTCCTCTCAGATTCATTAACAAATACAGATGAACATTATTTTTCAACATTTTCAAAGAAAATAATTAAATGTAACTGTTGCTCTTATGTAAGTATTAAAAAAAAATGCTTTGACCACTCTCTCTTTTGCTTTCACCACCACCACTTTGAAACTCTAAGAATTTATAAATTATTTAGAACATTTTCGACAGCAATATATAACCGATTTCTCATCAATACAAATTTTCAACTGAAAGATGTTATTATATTTAACTATTGTTATTTTAATTTATCTATTATATTTATGTAATACTTTTAAATATATTATTATATATAATATATTTAATTATAATCAACGGGAATTGGAAATCAAATTTAATTTGCTAGTATTAACGTTCAGTTTTGAGATAGCACTAATTTGGAATGGACCTCTTAATTTTGAACCACTGTCAAATAAAGAATTTGAATTTAAAATAAACGAATTAATAACAAGGATATCATAAGAAATTTAAAAGCTAAAAGAAATAAAAGTTTATTTATTTATTTTTAGAGAAGGAAAATATATTTTAAAAATTTCTTCAAAAGCGAAAAGGTCAAGGTTAAAGTGAAAATTCGAGGTACTTCAAGAAATACTTTGAAATTATAGCAATTTTATCTTTCTCTTTTTATTCTATTTGATTCTTGACAATTTATCTTTTGTTACCCATTATAGCTTATTTTATTCACTGTATTGTTTTCAGCGCCTCGCACTTTTTAAATTTATGTTCCACCCTTCAGAATTTTGATAGAAAAAAACGTTTTCTACTTTTTTTCTATACAAAAAATCCTACTTTCTAAAACCTTTTATTTTTTTTTCTCCCACTCTTTATTTTCATTATTCTCTTTTAAAGTTAATCTGAAATTTTACAATTTTTTTCTTTAATTTGAAAAATAAATATTTTTTTTTTCATAACCTCTTAGGACATTCGGATCCTAAATGGAAATTTTTATAAAATGTTTATTTATTGGAAAGATAGTTTACCGAAATTCAGATTTGGGAAAAGCAGTTTAAATTATTTTCCGAGAGATGGCAGTACGGGTCTGTGAAGTTAACATTTTCAAGGAGAGAAAATGACCCCTGAACAACAAGCTATAAATTGAATTAAATAATTTTAGGTGCATTTTCAGCCTAGCGCAAGAATAGGCAAACTTTTGGCCAAAGTAAAGTTTATGGTACGGCGCCAAATTTGAATTTTTCCTTAGCGATGTATCGCCAAATATGGTAACCTTTGCTTGACCGGTAACAATCCTATGGCAACCCTAAAGAGGTTTTTTTTTTTTAAGGAAGGGTCAGGGGTCGCGTTTTTTTGTTACTGTTCCCTTCGGTTGACCACGTGCCTATATACACGCCGTAAACGTGCGATTTGCCTGGCGAGGTATGACTAGGTAAATTATTTCGTTCATTTCTTGACCATTTTTATGTATTCTTTTTGTGCTTTAAATATATGTAATATTTGCTAATCGGGGGGTTGGGGGGGCCGGCCCCCCCATTGGATTTTTTATCCTGTGTTCCATTAAGTTATCCCGTGTTCTAATGCAAATTCTTTATCCTGTGTTCTAATTCAAATTATTTAAGTAAAAATTGCTTTTTAATATGTTATTATCCTGTGTTCTAATACAAATTATTTAAGTAAAAATTGCTTTTTTTTGTTATCCCGTGTTCTAATATAAATCCTTTATCCCGTGTTCTAATTCAAATTATTTAACTAATATTTGGTAATCGGGGGGTTGGGGGGGCAGGCCCCCCCATTAGATTTTTTTTATCCTGTGTTCCATTAAGTTATCCCGTGTTCTAAACAAATCCTTTATCCTGTGTTCTAATTCGAATTATTTAAGTAAAAATTGCTTTTAAATGATATGTCATCCTGTGTTCTAATACAAATAATTCTTTATATCTTCTGGAAAGTTCGTTGAATTTCATGGAATTTTGTTTCATTTTGCATTAAATTGTAATTATTTCTACCCTTTTGAAAACCATTATCAGTTTTAAAGACTATTTTTTTTCTTCCTTAATATTATTAATTAAATTTTTTTTTGGACCACATGGGTTTAATAGCGCCATTTTTGACCAATCCAAGATGGAAGACAATTGGCGACTTTTTAGAATTTGGCGATATTTTGGCGCAGTTTGGCGAGGGTCCGTACCATAAACTTTACTTTTACCAAACTTTTTAGGTGGTGGGCCAAAAAAAAAAAGTTTGGCGGACCAACATAAATTTTTTAAAAATTTAAAAAAACACTATATAAGCATCATAATTTAAATACGTTAATGAGATGAATGAAACTGCAATTTCGTTTTTAAAAGTTCCTTTCATTGAGGTTCGAAGTGAGATGTACTGATTCTAAGGAACGAGGCTAAATGCTCATCTGTCGGTCCATTTCTGAAATAATTCAGGTTCATTGTTGAAAACACTTGTTCACATATATAAGATGAAGCAAACATAGCACTGATTTTCTAGGCATGGGATATTAACTTTGAGAAATTTACTTTCGATAATGATTTGTAAAATTCTAATTTTGGAATATTTAGAAACAACTGCTTGAGATGATTGTTAGATTGTAACTCAACTAATTCAAGCTGCAAATCTGACCTCACTGCTCCACAATTTACGTTGATAGGCATAGTAAAAATATCCAATTCTGTTTGAATGGTACTAAAATCTTGAAATATGCTTTCGAACTCACAATGCAGTTTTTTCAAGCTATCTTCACAATTCTTACGCTTCTCTTCATTTACTCTCGGATTACCCACAAGTATCTACTATTCGAAGAAAGGTCACCTATGTGTTCTTCATGTTGTTTTGCACGGAAAGAGGGTGCAGTAGCTTCTGAGGGTAAAGATCCCTGAGCACCCAGAGGGCAGAAGTCTGACTTCTAGCTCACACACACGACACAACCCTTTTTATGGGGTGGTTGAATTCATTCATACACTCATTCATCCATCAGCAAGTCGGAATTTAGATCCAAATCAGAGACTGACTCATCCCTGATTCAGTACCCCCAGAGGTATCGTTTTGTTTTGGGAACTTGGAGGACGTTGCAGTCTCGACATATTTAACGTGCCCCAACTGCCATTAGCCAACACGGCGGTCTTTGGCCAAGACGAGGACAGAAACCGTGGCCTTTCGGTTACGAGACTGACGCTCTACCAACCAAGCTACCGCGGCCTATGTGTTCTTCATGCCACACCGAATTGACAGTTAGTCATATTTTAATTGAGTGTCCAGCTATTGACTCTCATCGCCACCATTTTTTTCCCTCATCAAGTGTAACTCTTCCAGAATTGTTGGGAAAGATTTATCATCCAAACATTTTTAAATTTTTAACTGCTATACACCTTTTACCATATATTTTACTTAAACAATTTCGATCTTGTTTGTTTTTTAATTCAAAGATGTAACTTTTTTGTCTTCGTCTGTTTTAGCTTTTTTATATTAATTTTTACATGAAAATATAGGCCGCGGTAGCCTGGTTGGTAGAGCGTCAGTCTCGTAACCGAAAGGTCGCTAGTTCTGTCCTCGTCTTGGCCAAAGACCGCCTTGTTGGCTAATGGCAGTTGGGGCACGTTAAATATGTCGAGACTGCAAAGTCCTCCAAGTTCCCATAGCAAAACGATACCTCTGAGGGTACTGAATCAGGGATGAGTCGGTCTCTGATTTGGATCTAAATACCGACTTGCTGATGGATGAATGAGTGTATGAATGATTTCGACCACCCCCTAAAAAGGGTTGTGTCGTGTGTGTGAGCTGGAAGTCAGACTTCTGCCCTCTGGGTGCTCAGGGGTCTTTACCCTCAGAAGCTACTGCACCCCCTTTCCGTGAAAAATACGGACACAACAACAACATGAAAACATAATTTTAACTATTTTTTACCTTTTACCATAAGAATGGCGCAGTATGCCCAAGAATAGCCCTAGTGCCAAAAAACCCAAATTAACCTAACCTTAATCTCTTCATTTACTAAGGGTATTGAATTCAAACTCGGGAAATGAGACAAGTCACTCTTGGCTAGCTACCCAGCAAACAGATTGTCTTAGTTTAAAAGCTTTGAGATGATCCCAGATATCCTCGATAAATTGATTTTTCCCTGGCATCTTGATATTCTAGTTGCACGCGTTTTTCAAATTGACCTACAAAATTCAAAGTCCGAAAGCTATTCTGTATCATCTAATATTTCGCACCTTGTTTCTCAAGGAAGAACGACACAATGTCGCCTTTCAGCAGCCAAAATGGCTCGAAAACACATCCTGCACTAAACAACCTCACTTTCGTGTGATTCAGTACATCAGAGTATTCAGATTGCACGGACCGAAGAAAATCTTGAAATTGCCTGTGAATAAGCCAACGAGATCGAATAGAATTTACAAGCTTCATGAATGCTTCAAGCATGGGTCTCGTATTCAAGGCAGATTTATACAAAACATCTTGGTATATAACAAAATGTAGAAAAACAACATTGTTCCGGGCAAAGTTTTGATTAAGGTATCCGACTACGTTCGTAGGAAAAGTTTTGAAAAATTGGATTTTTAAAAAGCTATTTAAAACTATGATTTTTAGATGTATTGTCCATTATAATATAAAATGCTATAAATATAACAAAATTATTTGAAAATACAATATAATTTGAGAATTAGGGAAATCTATAGCAAACTTTAATGAAATTTAACCAAAACGGTTAACATCCTACACAAAATTGGAATTTCAGATATCCTATTTTTCTTTGTACGCAAGTCATGGAATATAATCATGAATGAAATGAGGCAACATTTAAGAAAAATGTTGAGATGCAAAGAAGTTAAGGAGAAAAGATACGTATGTAATTTTTTCCATAAATAAACAACTTAATTTTTCTAAAAACCCCTATAAATGAATAAGTATTTCAGCAACAATAAAACTTTTGGTTCACTTCATTGCCCATATTATTTCAAACGCACGCTGAAATATTTATGTAAATACCTCTATTAGTTTTTGACATATCGTGTTAACGGTGGAGAATTTTTATGAAAATAAAAATAAATTTTTGCTGAAATATATGTTAAAATTCCCTTGTATGTTAAGTATGGCCTTTCTTTTCCTAGAAAAAATACACTCTTTTGGAAAGAGGACAGTCTAAACTGCAAGAAATAACAATAAAAAAAATCTCCAATGTGATTGATAACCAGTGTTTTTAACGTAGTCGAATACCTTAAAGAGTCCAAGAAATTCAGTTTTTTTCCCTGTCATATTCAGAGCACCATCGGTCATAATATTTAACACATTTGTCATAGGCACTTTCAAAGTTAAGAGTCCTTTCTGAAATTCATGAAAAATATCACAGCCCTTTGCAGTTCTCTTAAACGAACCCGTAATCGCCAGTTCCGTAGAAATATCAGTTATCATCAAAACCTCTTATAAATAATACGAATTGAGCAGTGTCATTTATATCAGTGCTTTCATTCGTAGTTATGGAGCAAAATTTAAACAGGCCAATTTTTGACTCTAATTGTAATGTCAAATTTTTATCGATGGCTTCGATTCTAGAAGTCACTGTTTTTTCGAGTAAGTTTGCAGTCTCAAAATTATTTTTCTTCTCTGGACAGAAAGCATAGCAAACTTGGGAGCATCATTGTTTAACAAACTCATCATCACTGAGAACTTTATTATTTTTAGCAATATTGTATGCTACAATATAACTTTCATGTGCAGCTGATACTTGGATACTGTTAACCTTCTTAAAATATTTTTGTCAGCATGATAATTTTTTACAAAGACTTTCTGCATTTTGCCTTCTTTCATATTCAGACATTGCTTCATAATCGCTGAGAACTTTATTATTTTTAGCAATATTGTATGCTACAATATAACTTTCATGTTTTGTTGCTGCTTGGGTACTGTTTACCTTCTTAAAAAATTTTGTCAGCATGATAATTTTTTATAAAGACTTTTTGCATTTTGTCTTCTTTCATATTCAGACATTGCTTCGTAATTGAAATTTTTAATGCTTAGATGTGATTTAAGAGGAAATTCTCTGAAGATTGCTTCATGGCAGTTGAAACACAACGGTTTATCTTTCACAAATGTAAAAAAAAATATTTCCAGGGTCATTCATCATTAAAAGCTCGGCACTCTGAATCAACATTACATTTTTTAGTAGCCATTTCGGGGTTTAAATATTTTTTAAATAATCCAAACAAGCACTAGCTATGCTATACTTTTAATAACTTTACCGCTATATACAAATGATGTTATATGTCCGCAATGTTTCTAAATGCAATCAATTAGAACTCGCGCCAAAAGAAAAAGTCACTGACTGGAGCTTATAATGCTCAGTCTGAGTACATTTGAGGTTTAATTCACCTATATTGGATTCCTATATGTCTGCTGCCCAAGAAAGAGATAACGCTTGTTGACGCTAATTTACAGCTATAATTAACAAAGAAATTCCACTTTTTGCACTTTACCGACTGTTCATGTTGTTTCCATCAATTTATATTTTGTAAAACAAAAATGGAGAAAGTAAAAAGATCATCAGTCCTTTGAAAAAAAAAGATTTAATAAAAGTAGAAAAGGAGATGTATATAAAATATATAAATATAATTTTCTTTTAATTTCTCTCATATCAGCAAATTAAAGTTCTGTTAGCGGACCTGGTTAGAGCCTTTCAGCGGGTAGGATTTGGCCCGCGGACCGTAGGTTGCCCATCCCTGACTTTCCATTCCTTGTTAGAAATGTTTATTGGGTATACATTTTTCTTAAGATATGTCCCTAAATTTTAAATGGAATATGGATCACGTGAACTGTGGAAGATGGCCCAATGTCTTTGAAATACAATAGAGATACTATTCTTTCAACCTCTTTGATGTTATATGGGATGTTTATCATGCTGGAAGATCTAACTTTGTGGCAATCCTACATTTACAACACTAGGGATAACATCTTTTAAAAAATATTTAAATTGCCTATTTTGTTGATTGTTGATTCGATAAATACTAAATAACAGATACCTGCTGCCACCATACACCTCCAGCGCTTAACGAATATACCCTATGAATAATTGTCTTAACTGAATACGTATGCCTGGATCTTTCATTTTTTGATTTTCATAATTGTGTTAGCTTCTGTGTGTCAAATAATCCAGTTTGTTTTTTTCATCATTAAATAAAATATTATTACAAAAGTCTAAAACCTTCTTAACGTACTTTTTGATAAACAAGGGACATATTCTCTGGCTCCATTTCGTGATGAATGATTTCTGCCATGTAACCCATGTTCGTGAATAGTCCTCCTTACAGTGCTTGTATTTACTAGTCTTTGCTAATCTTTGTGAGATGCTTAGAGATATTTTAACAATACTTGCAATGGATTAGATTTGTTCTCTTGTACTACTGCTCTCATTTCTGTATCAATAAGTCGTCTTGGTCTTCCTGTTCTCTGAAAATCTTTAATCTATTTATTGGAAATATTTGTCAAGAATATTTGTAATGGCTATTTTCAAAATACAGTCGATTCCGGTTAATCGGACCACATCGGGACACGATCATTTTGGTCCTAATAACCGGCTGATCCGATTACACGAACATGCCCTATGTTACAAGACGAGACTTGCTATACGTAACATATTAAAATGTCATTATGACCTTTATTGTACGGCACACGCGTATGGTGAACATACAAACAAGAACTACTGTTGCCTATGAACTTTATTCATTAAAAAATAAATTCACAAACAAATTCTTCGAAGCGATCTACACGATACTCAGCATGCGAAGCACAATAAAAAAAGTTCTTATCAAATTCAAGTCAACGTTTGAAGAACTTACTACCGAGCTGCCCGTTCTAAGAAACAAAGAGCTTGCTCACCTCCCACTGGTTCTTTTCCCTTTCGGACTTCCTGCTGTACACAGGCGACTTGTGGCTTCTTTTTCATCTTCCCTGCCACATTCTTTGGCCTGTTGAAACGGAATTTTGGTTCAAATAAGCGAATAATATTAGGCTTATGTACATAGGATTTGTTTTGGTTCTTTAAGATTCGGTCCGATTACCCGGTGGTCCAGTTAACCGGATTCGACTGTATTTTTCTATTTCGAGATATTTTCTTTTTTTTATCATCAATTTTCTCGTTTCTAGTGATAATTGTTTTCCCAAAGCAAAATCTTCAGGATTTTTCTAGAAATTTACGTAAATTGAGGCAGAATATAAGATTTTTACTTAAATCAAGATTCCTCTAAGAAAAAAAGGTTATATCTATCAAATTAAAATATTTGAAGGAAAAAAGAGTTAAGAATTTTTACATTTTTTCACCCATTAAATTAGACGCTCTTAGATTCAAGTTAATTTAATTTTTTATGTACTTTATTTTAATTGAAAGCTTACAAGTTATTCTATTCTGCCTAATTAAGCAAAAAAATGCATACACCTCCCTCATATTATGTCATTTGTAATGACACATATTCTAAATCAGTCACGGGTGTTAACTTTTATTTGAATGTCACTGTGTATTTGTATATAGATATGAAATATTTTAAAAATTATATTGGTATCTAATATTTGACAGGGTTATTTACTTACAAAAATTATGAGCTTTATTTAATATGGTTTGTATCTGGCGTTTATTAATCTTAATGATCAGTAAAAGCTCTTTATTCGCGGGGTATATGTTCCATGAATATGCCGCGAATACAGTAACCGTGAATACGGAATGGTAATTTATACTTGATTATAGAGGATTCGTTCCTAGATGACAAATATATATATATATATATATATATATATATATATATATATATATATA
>JAPMOQ010029835.1:152-25057 GCA_026543055.1 Argiope trifasciata
TGAGCTTTATTATAAGTATAGATGAGATATCAAGGAGAGATATTATTTAAATTACAAATGAATAGTACTTTCTACATTCCAAATTGTATTTATATGCTTCAGATAAAATAAAAAGTTTGATTACTTTTTTCAAACAATATTGAAAAAAAATGTCTTAAATTTTTTACTAATATAGAAAGCATGGCCAGGTATGTATCATTCGAAGCAATTAGTTTATAACTGAAAATTTATTATCAGTTATCGGGTGTGAAATTAGACTGTCATTCCTCCGCAACGACTTTCATGACGATGACTAGCGTTTTACTATGAAAGAAAAGGTCTAAATAAATTGTAAGGAAAAAAATCATAAATAAAAGCATTTTATTCACTCCAACGACAATACAGAACACACCATAATACACTAAAGCTTTAAAGAAAAGCATTTTATACAGTAATTATTCTTACTGGCCTATTAATTATTATTTATGTAAACACTTTTCTGTTGAATGTTTTTTTCCTGTCAATGTGTCGTCTTTTAACAATTTATTGGAAATCTCTGAATAAAGTCTTTTGAGCTGAGTACATTCATTTCATACAGGCATTTCGCCGTATTGCACCCAGCCTTGAGAGTCAACCTTGAGTTCATCGAGTCAAATATAAATTCAATAGCCTTGAGTTCATCGAGTCAAATATAAATATATCACGTTATATGTTCGAATCTCTATGAGCTTTACACGTTATACGTCGAATATAGATAGACTCGGCATCCACTGAATGCGCAAATTTACAGCTCAAATATAAAAAAGGAATACATGTAATAGAAATACTTTTTGAGAGATGTCAGAACTTGCCAAAGAAGGATTGTTCTTCAGTAAAGAGAACGATTCATCATCTTATATTTATGAATGATCTTATCTTACCTTATTATCACTTTTCTATACGTATTATCACTTATCATGCTTAATCAGATGCAAGGTAGTTCTTAGTTCCTGATCTCTTCGAAAATTTTTCTTTATTCCTGTGAATTATGTCACTTTATCTGAAATGTACTTTGTTATGCCTGAAAATGTGAACAGCATCTTGGAATTTTATATCTCTTTGATCTGACAATAATGTAGAAAATTTTGTGTCCTGACTATAACTCTTATTTTTTTTCCAAGACAAATGAGTATGATTAATTAATTTATAAGTGGGATACTTGTTTTATTTTATCTTAAATATTTTTCAAAAGTATTTAATGATTTCTAATTGGAACTTTATTGAATTGGCCCTTTTCCAGAAAATCCACCTCAATGAGTACATATTTATTTTTAGGCGAGCCCCTTGACCCATGACCTTACCTTGGTTCTAAGGGCAATCTATGCATACCTCCGAATTTTCGTACGCCACACCTGTGCTGCACGGAATTTCCCGACCCGGTAACTCTCCCCCACCTGGAGGGGTAGTCGACAAACGACAATCCCCGAGGTTATGTGACGATTCTCCCCCCGCCCCTCACTTCCTAACTCCCGCGCCATATTTCACCTCTCGTCCGCTTTTGTGTGCGACAAAAGGTCCTCCTTTCTACCCTCCCCTCAGTTTCCACCCCTGTACTCTTTTAGCGTGAATAGCTTGTTGGGACACTCCTTTTGTTCGAGTCCCCTTTTAGGACAAGAGTTCCACATTTGGCTGGTCTTTCGGCTTGGCTTCTTTTGTAGAACGGTCATGAAAATAAGCTGTTTATTTCTTTGCGTTAACAAGCAATGCTAAGTTACTAAAAACATAGCAAAAAGGACACAAATGCCAACACATAAAATAGTTATTATGATTGTTTAATATTAATTTTAAATAAACTTTTGTTACTGTTTATCATTTGGACAAAATTGAAAGCATAATGAAGTTGAGCCAAACAATCCTACATTTTGAACGAGTATTGCAATGAATAATGATCCATTCTTACTAAGTACAATCAGTTTTGTAGAAAAACTTAAATTATTTGCATAAATCTGCCATACAAAGAATAAGCTAATAACGAAATGTACATAAGTGTCAACTTATAAAATATTAATTATGATCATCTATATTGATTTTAAATAAATAAGAATGATTGTGTCAATTGCAATTCCACTTTTCTATAAATTATAAATTTATACAAATTAGAAACTACCGATAAATTTATTTTTCAGTGAAATCGAATGCTTTTAAGCAACGATAATAGATATGAACTAAACGAAATAATGTTTGATTGATTATATATAAAATCAGTATCGAAACAAGCATATAAATACATAGCAAAACGCATGACTAAAGTTTTTAACAAAATTAAGATCAAACCATTGAAACATTCTTATTATTGATATAGTAAAATTTTTTATTGATTTCATCAGGCAAGTTTGTGTAAACAATTGATGCATCAGAGTTAATTTATAGATGTCCTCCATTTTCATTGAAGTATGATACTGTCTTTTATAAAAGCATAGAGAATTATCCATCGCCTTTTTACACCAATTATTTCACTATGGGCGTAACGTGTACAAAATATGCTGTCTTTAATCAAATATTTCACGCCTGGTGTGGGAGAATCGGAAATGGAAAACTCACTGAAATATCTGAATTAACTGAAACTGAATTAATTCAAGATTGCAATGAATATTGTAAAAAATATATGCGCATTTTCAAGTAAGTCATTTAATTATATCCATGAAGATAATTATAATTCCATCAAAGTCTAAATTTCTTTGAAAATATAATCAACAATAGCTAAAACAAATTGAGTTTAAAAATGATGAAAGTAGACAAAATCAAATTTCAGTTTTAAATTAAAAAATCAAATTTACTCAAAGTAATATCAAGCCCTAATCCCCATATTTGAAAAATTCCATGAGTAATAGATGGAGGCATTAGTCGCCTTTGGCAACCACCTAGTTCGCTGGCGATATTGGTTATATCTAATTTCAATAAAATCCTTTGAATATCATTTTATATCTGACAAAACTGTCAAATATATAATTTTTACCTATGACCTTTTTATTGAGTGCATGAACGTTTTTGTTGAAAATAAGTCCCATGATACTATACCGCTATTAAAGATGTAAATGTTCTTTTAATTTCACTTTTTTATTCGTCTTATAAACTATAGAGTTTTAAAAAAGAATCCTTCTTTAATTTTCAACAGTTGAAGAGTCACACGATTAAATATTTGTGACTAAATGCAAACGACTTAAATTTTTGCGAAATGCAATACTTATTGTTTGGAATTAAGCGAAAGCCTAATTTTATAAAAATTACATGCTATTAAATTAGAAGCAAGAAAATACAATTCTAAAGCAATATAAAATTAATTTTATGCAATAATATTTTTGAGCGAAATATATAATATTATTTTAGTAGTTGTAGGTATAATAGTCTGGTCTGCAGAGCGCCAACGTACTAACACAGATACGAATTTATCTTTATTATCTTTCTACAAAGAAGCGTAAAATATTAAGAACTGTGTTCAGAACTAACCATTTTTCAAAAGATTGCAACGAATTGTTTTTATTTTATAATGCTATCCTATATAGTATAGATAATATTTTTAGAAATTAATTCAGTTCACAAATACTTCATTTCCCATGGCGGAGAAGTCTGCATTGATCTTTTAAAGCTTAGTAACATTGTACTTAATAAATCTTTAGAAATTCGAACTACATAAAATGTAGTTAATAGAAGTTGGCAAGTGAATATGAGAATTTAAAAATTTGAAATGGTTGTGATTCTTTAGAGTTTTAGATTTTCAAATCATTCGTTTTTATTTAATTAATAAGATATCTGCTTCATCGGAATTAACTCTCTGCAAATATAGTATCGTCCACAATATTTTGGCACGGGTAACAAAGGTCGCCTGGATTTTAATTCCACTGGCAAACCTTGTGGAGGGAACCCATTGTGTGACACTGTCGGATTTTCGTGAACACAGACAGGAAAAAGCGTATGGAACAGTTTCTGTCCCACCGAATCGGGCTTCTGTGTTGAGCGCAGATTGGAATAGAATAGGTGAATAGAGGACCTCAATGGAAGCCTCTTGTTGCAGGACAATAGAGATGTGGATCGTAGAAGGGGGGATAGAGAGGAATGAAAAGGTATAACTGCAAGATGGTTTGGAAAAAAAATCTATAAAAATATAAATAAACAAATTTGAATTGAGGGGAGAAAAAACTGCGTCTTCCACCGCGATCTCACTACTGGTTCAATGAAACGTCTGTTCTGGGGTTGATATTTCCTGGGTTTGTTTATTCAAAGTCGGGAAGCAAGTCCCACGGAATGTTTGAATTTTAGGATGGATTTTCTGGATTTCGATTTCGTTTACTCATTAGTTTGCCAATGAGTGAATCATTGTAAGAGATGTATGCCATTTATATAGCATACTCATTGTTTCACTGTAAATATAGCCATATGCCTTCATAATTCTTGAGATTGTTTATAAAATTTAATAATGTTATCACATTTCTTTATAGTCGAAAAAATTGTATCATTGTCTCCGTATTTTTAATGTGTGTTATTTAAATGGATTATTGAGATGTGTCTGAAAAGTAATTGCTGCAAGATTCTCATTAAAAGTAAATAGCTAATATCAGATTTCAAATTTTATTAAAAATATTGAAACCTTTCACTAATTATAATTTGTATAATTTCAATCATTAACATTCAATATTTGAAAAACATAAACTTCCTTTTAAAAGAAGGGGAGAAGAAACTAGGGTGTGTCTTCAAATTTCTCCTATATTATTAGATAAAAAGTAATTGTTAAGGCTCTTTTATTTATATAATTAGCCACATTATTTAAATAAAATAATCAGTTTGCTCCAAATACTGACATTTTAAGTCTTATTGGTTTTTTTAAGTCTTAAATTCTTCTCGCCAGTGAAGGAATTAGACAATCACTGTGAGTTTCCTTTTTTGATAAATTGGTAATTTAATTTCTTATTCCACGAATCTTTAACAGCATGTTAGTGATTTATTTAAATATTATGTGAAATAACTTCTCGGGAAAATTGTTTCGTTTAGTGGTTCTTTTTCGAAATTCATATCGTAGACAACAGTAGCTAACAATGTGCATAACATAAAAATAATATAAATGCAGTACGTATATTTAAACGATGCAAGCTCATGTTAATAATACAAAAAGTCAAAAAGTAAAAAGACACGGCATAACAAGCACGAGCTACCGATATACACGCGACAGAAGAATGCAGATATTACATACAACACCGCATACAAAACATACAATGAATCCATCTCCTAAATGACTACCCAAGTTCTCCATTTTCGTCACAAGCCGCATGGCTGCTTCATTCAACAACAGGGTGTTTTTGCCACCATTCATCCTGTATGGGCTCGATTGAAAAGATTCCCCCTCTCTTGATCCTGAAAAGGCTTAAGAGTACAATATATTTCTAAAGAACTCGGCCCAAACCTTTGAGGAACAGAAAGTGTTGGAACGACTATCCTCTATGAGACGCTTTGTAATAATACGGCGACGTCTGTGCAAATAAAAGTCCCCCATATAAACCTCCATTTGGTTTTTGTATTTATCTGTGAAGCTGTATTGCTGCGGTTGTAATAGAGTAATTGCCGAATTATCGATTCTAGAAGGCAGAAAATGTCTTTGGGGCTTACTTCATATCGGTAAATACATGAAAGTGGCAATTGGAGTGATTTTGTGTGTGTGTGCGTGTGTTGTGAATAAGAAACGCTTGATGCCTCACGCTTTTGCAAATGCAGTCTATTTATCTGGTATCATGGCGAGCGTCACTGAACGTATTACGTTTCTTTTGACATCTAATTCCAAATTGTTTAGTTTTATTATGTCACTATAGGCTTCTTTATGTTACAAAATATGTAATGAATCGAAAATTTGAATTCTTTAAATAATATATAAATAAAAAGAAAATATTCCGTTCCATTTCATTATAGTAATTCTTTTTCTTTCCTTGGCTGATATAAAAATTTTCAAATACAAATCGCATCTCGTCAATGTAGACGAGAAATATATTTCAATGCAGTATAGTTTTTTAAAATTCCATTGCTGAAAAGCAACCAGTGTTACAAAATTCTATAACATGACAAACTTGACGAAATAAAGGTCTTTATTCGTCTCAATTTTTATTCTCTTTTTGGGGGGGAGGGGGGATGATGCTTATAAATGAATCAGCAGACTCTAGAAATATCTATTAATTTCCTTGGAATAAAACTAACACCTGTTTTCCCAACTGAATTCAAGATCGGAAGAGCAACACTGTAAGAATAAAGTATAATTACGCTGTCTGTTTCAGTGTAATTCAAAAAATATTTAATAATCATCCCGTTTATTTTTTTGCTTTGTCTTATTCTGACATTAAGGATTTCGCAAATACATTTCATTTGCGTACCTAATTGGGGTTTGGCTGCAAGATTAACTTGAAAAAGGTCAACTTAAATTTTTTTTAAAGGTGCTGCCATCATAAGAAAATTACAAAAATGATTCTAAAACATAATTATACTGCAAATAAAGTTAATGAAAATAAATTATGTTAATTAGCAATAATTTAGTTATTCTCCAATTGCAGTTAGCCCTTGCGAGATTCTCTTTGGGTTACTATAACGACCCATATTTCTTTAATAATAAAACAATTATTTTTCTAAAAACCATTAAAGATGGATTATGATTAGATTTTATGAAATTAAAAATTTTATATTATAGAATTTTTTTATGTCAAAAAATACCAAACTTTTTGTTAAAATAATACTGTACTTTTACTAGTTCTCTTTAGCCGTTATTTCGCAGGAAATGTTTTTTTGCCGATTTGAATTCGTTTTATACAAACAAAAACAAGAATTAAATTTTGTAATTTTGACTGCAGTAGATCTAGTTACATAATTTTTTAAAAATAAAATGCACTTGACGATTGTTGACGAGTTTTGCGATGCGAATTTCGAAGGGATATGAACTTCAAATCCAAGCCACATTTTCAACAGCGCTTTCTCCAAAAAGAGGCTTGAATTCGAACAAAGCTTTTCTTCCTCCCTGGCTTACACACACACACAAAAAAAGGTCCCATCGTTTCTTTTGTGACACTGAAACTGGAGTGCAGCTGCCTCACAGATCTTTTTTTTCTAAGAGTGAGCGAAAGACCAGTTATGTTTACAAGTTTCGAATTTTAGAATGGCAGCGGTTATCAAAAGGACTTGAATGACGATATGAATGTGTATAAGCAATGAACATAATAAAAAAAGGTGAAAAAAATTAGGGAGAAAGTGTGCGTTCGAAAAGCTGACAGTGTTGCACAATGAGATGAGACTGGTACTTAACTGCGACCATGACGATCAAAAGACTAACTGATGCGGCGAGAGTCATTGTGCTTTATCAAAAGCACTATGAAATAATTTTTTAAAAGATAAAAGTGCATTCATTTATTGTATGGAATTCTTTTTGAACTTATCGAAATGTAAAAAAATCATTCTTAAAAGTGTCATGCACTTGTGTAACAATTAATACGTGTTAACACTATCTCTTTCTAACTAGTTTTGAATGCAGAGATTTTATTTTCAAATATCAGGACTTAGATGAGAATTTTTACTTTTATTCGCTATGAAATTATATTTAGAAGTACACATATGCAATGTCTGATTGACCAAACTTGTACTGTTATTTAAACAATATAAAATAGATGAGAAATAGATTCTTTTTTCTCAAGAAAATGAAAAAGAGAGGATTACCGAATCATTTTTAAGTAATAGTTTTATTATTTTGCTAGATTGCATTTTCAGGCTTCATATAAACAAAGTAAAAGCTAGATAAGTAAATAAAAACTCAAAATTTGAATACTTCATAATTTCAGATTACTGAATTAACAGTGGTGAATAGGACCTTTTGTGGTTCTAATCAGTGCACATTACGATCCCTCCTCTAATAATAAACTAGTCAATCAGTTCCACTATACGTTTAAATTTTATTAACATACTAATGATTTATGTTAGGCTTTTCTACTTTTAATTACCTTGGTGAAATTTGTATATTTTTATACATTTATTTATCACTAGCCTGCTTTTTGCGACTAGCCGGTTAACCAATCTGAAAGCTCACTTAAATATTCAATGAAATATTTCATGTAACTCCTATTTTAATAGTCTCTTCGTAAAAATATATTTAAACTTCAAATTTCGATAGTCATATAATTCACTTATTATAAAGATGCACTATATATCTCTAATGATCTGTCAACTCCCGTAAACACTTCAAATTTAAATTAAAGTGGACATGATTAAACTGTAATTAATATTACACTTTTTTAAAACTAAAACCAAGTATTTTTTAAAAAACATATGAGTGTTGATAATAGAATCGTTCAGCATTAAAATCTCAAGTGAAATACAGAATAATATTTTTGAGTCACGTAATATCACAAGAGCTATTCAACAAAAATTTAACAAATTCATCATAAGATTGAATTTTTAATTTTATTTTGAAAGGGATTTAAATAGCAGGAATAACAATATTTAATCTAAATAAAAGCAATCTTTATTTATTATAATACTTATGTACTAAAGTTATATAAAATGTAATTTTTTTCTTCATTAGACCATTTTAACTCATCAATTTCTATTCTTAAAAGTTTACAAAGGAACCGTGAACCCTGAATTGAAGGGATGTATATTAAAACACTGTTTCCCTTAAATAAAATTGATTTTTTGAATTTATTTTTTAGAAAATATTATTTTTCTTGTTTATTTCCTTTAATACAGACACGTGCGGACAATTATATATTTCTAATTTGCCGTAATAATTGAATTATTTTTTAATTTGAGTTTTTGTAAAAGTGATGGCAACACGACAAAAGTTTTTTTCCTTACAAGCGTAACTTGCTCGTGCAAATTAACTATTTTTATTTTGGGCGAAATAAATTGTTGAAAAATATGTTCAATATATTTTTCAATATTTTTTTAAAAAATAGAAACATAATGTATAAAAATATTTGATATAATTAAAAAAGGAAATTTTTAGCTTTAATTTGGTGTAAAAAGCATGTTTATATTTTATATAAATTATTGGTTTTTATAAATCATGTTCATTTTTATGTATTTGATAATATTTTTGGAAGTTACCGTCAATAAACGTCAGATTTCCGCTTTATTTTTAATTAATTAAAATTTCAAAAAAAAATCGCTCCTATGAGCACATTTCCGATTTTTAAGGTATATATGTACCAAATTTGGTGTCAGTAGATCAAGTGGTCTGTCCTGTAGAGCGCCAACACACGCACACACTCACACATTAAACTTTATTAAAAGTACTAGCTGTCTTTGGCAATCGCTAATCTTAATGTTCTTTAAAATGGTCAGTTAAATACTTTATGCAACGTCATTGTCAATAAAATTCTTTATGTGACGCCATCAATTAAATACTTTATGTAACTTGCCTTTTATGTGCTACTTCATCAAAATATTTTTAAGGTTCAAATTTTGATAGTCATATAATTCACTCATGCCTTTATAAAAGCCTTAAGCCCATAATATACTATATGTCTCTAATTATCTGTCAGCTGCCCCAAAATTTCATTATTAGATTGAAGTGCAGAATACTAAACTGCAATGAATGAAAAAAAAAATTACCGAAACTATTCATCTTTTTTTGATGTCGGCATTGAAAACAGAGTTCATCAGCATTTGAGTCTTATGTGTACTAGAGAATAATTTTGATAATTTTTATATCTCAAGATTTATTCAACATTATTTGCGGAATTATTCTTGAGAATTATTATTGAATAAGTGTTAGTCAAATATTCATAAATTAGTCAATTTTAACGACTGACGTAGTTGATTGAAGTTTATCTCCTTTTATTTAAAATATTAGTGACTGAAAAATATTTTGTTAAATATGATTCACAGAGCTGAGGATCTTAATAAAAGCTAAACATTCTTCATTTATTAAAAAAGCTAAACATTCTTCATTTATTAAGGCATTTATAGACTCATGTTCCATGCTATGCAATTATTTACTTCATTTAGACCAACTTCATAAATGCATTTCTATTATTAAATATTTACAAATTTGCCGTTGGGCCTGGAATCAAATATATATATATTAAGCCATACTTGTTCTTAAATCTGATTTATTATATTAATACTGTAATAGTCAAAAAACTTTTCTTTATGTTTTCTTTTTAGAAAAAAACATGTTTTATATTTGTTTTATTTCATACAGACACGCACTGACAATTACATTTGTACATATTTAATTTTTAATAATAGTTTTTTTTTAAATTTCTGTTTTAATCAATCTGATGGCAACATAAATTATATAAAATATATATATATATATATATATATATATATAATCGCTTAATTTTTCATTAATTCAAATTCTAATTAAAAATTGGAAAAAATCGCACGTGTATATATATATAAGGTTTACATCTGTCAAACTTAGTAACTGTAGGTCCAACGGTCAGGGCTATAGAGCGCCAACACATAAACATACACATTGAGCTTTATTATAAGTATAGATAGATGATCAAGATTGCTCACTATCTAAGCTTGTAACAGCACCAAATACTTGAGCAAATGTTTAACAAAGATTGTGATAACAAATTGAATATGATGATGCTTCATCATTTATACTTGGCGAAGTGTTATTCTATTACTTTATAATTAATGATAAATGTATTTTTTTATAAATTTATTTGTGTAAAAATAGGATAGTACAAAAATATCATTTTAATCAATCGATTTGCCATTCGTGCCTTCAATACAGTAATACAAAACCATTGCTTATTCTGCCCATTCGAAAATCTACCCCTGAATTTGAATTATAGTATAATGTAGGTTGTTGACATGTTGCTTTTTTCCCCCCTTCAAATCAAAATCCTAAAAAATATAAAAATATTCTATTTTCTGTAATTAAAATAATGCAATTAATTACAACATGATTATAATACAATCTAAATTCATTTATAACATTGTCTATATATATTCAAAAAATAATTTTTAAAAAAGGCTTTGTTACCTTAGGTACAAAATCTGATGCAATTTTTCAACGTAAACTCCTAGATAATCTATATCAGAAATATAATTATTAATCTTTTTCGAGCAAAATTTTGAAAAATGAAATACACATGATCATAATTTTTAATGACAAAAATCTTAATTTCCAAGAGCGTTTCTCAATTAACAAAGTAACACATTGGGTTAATGATAGTATTTAAGCTCCATATTTCACTGAAATAATAGAATTACGAATTAGGACAATTTGAAGGCTTTGATAGTGAATGATTTAAATTATTCACATCTTTTCTGATGCTTGAATTGCGGTTTTTAATGGTCTATTCTTTTAGTCATTAATAATGTAATCTTTTTATATCTTAAACTTGTAGCTTTAAATAAATTTTTGCGTTTATATTTTCTTCTAAAATGAGCCGCTCTCTCTCTCTTTATATATATATATATATATATATATATATATATATATGTGTGTGTGTGTGTGTGTGTGTGTGTGTGTGTGTGTGTGTGTGTGTGTGTGTGTATGTAGTGGAAAACATTGTAGAGTTATTTCGCCCATTTTACAAGAATTTGTGAATCTACAAAAATATTTCAAGCTATTTAATTAACAAAGTCATTTTGTTTTTGTTTTTGAGATTTCTTTTGAAACAAAGGAATTAGTTAAAGCTGAAAATTCCGGATTATGACAAGAAACAAATCAGTGTTAACTTTAGGCTAATAACAGCGTTTATTTATGATTTTTTATGAGATGTTTATGATTTAAAAAAAGAAATAAGCAACTACATGATATTCTTTTAAATTAAAAATAATTATATGTATGATTTTATACCTCTAGGAATAATATTTTCACAACCAAGCATTCACTCAAATTGTAAAAGTTATTTTATTTTTTCTTCAATCTTTGTAAAGTAAAACCTATGTATGATTCTATTCTGATTTTACTTAGAAACCTATGTGGTGAAATAATGAGACTGGGTAGAGACAGAAGCAGGTGGGAGTAATCTTTCCAAACCTATTGTATTACCTGACGTGCAGAAAGTCTGACCCAAGCTACAGAAGAAAAATGCAGGTGTTTCTTTACTCCCCCCTTAGGTCTCTTTCAATGTCATTTCGAACCCAACCCATTGAAAAGAAGTGGTCAAATGTCCCCATAGGGGTTCCTCTCCCCTCAACGATCCATCTTACCTGGTAAAACTTCTAGTTAGTCTCTTAGTGTCATTCCGTAAGAATAATTGATAAGCAATAATTCTCACGTTTTCTTCCTTTAAGCTTAATTTTACCTGTCTGCTCTCGTAAAGTGAATAAGCAAAGTATCCATTAGCCCACACACAGATAAGTGCTTTTTTGACATTTGTTCTCTGCCATTTATCAAATAAATTGATCGTAACAGTCTTATTGACATTTACTGGTACATTCTGTAATTCTCGGTTTTCAGTTTTATCCATATGAAATAAATCATTTTGGATTCCACATTCGAGGAAGGTGAAGTCGCGTTTTTATCTAACAAAATCTCACAGTTCCACTTGAAAATTAATTTTTAAAGGTTTTAATTAGTTAAATAAAAATTTGTAAATTAAAATGTAAAAATTAATAAAAAAAAAGGAAATTGAAAATCGTTTTTCCCATTATTGACTTCCTTTTATTTTATCAATAAAATTTGAAAAGTTTATTCTTCTGTAAAATTTTAAACACATATCATCTATAACGTTTCTTTAAACTTTCAATCTTATTGATATTGTACTAAATGTTGATATTATTTCTTACTGTCAAGATTTCATTTTTATCTACGTCATTTATCGTAGTATCTTCATTCCAACTTGCATAGGATCAGTAATCTTTCTTTCATGAACTTTAAGAAAATTACATAGATGCGTACGCCATCTGCTTACTTATTTTTAAGAAATTGTAATATTTCATAGTGGTCGATTTGATTGATTATGTTAGAACTGATACAAGAATACATGAAACGCTAAAAAAAGAGGGGAGGGGGAGGAAAAATTTTGTAAAATAGAAACAATTTTCTGAGATAGAATGAGTAAATAAGACAGTCCTATTTTAAGTCAAATTTCTTTAGAAAATTTCATTTAATAGAAAATGGAATTTTGCTGAGTAGAAATTATTTTGCGTATCAGAAACCAAAATTTGAAATGAAGAAGCTTTAAGAGAACACAATTTAAAAAGTCTACTTAATTAAACAAAAAAAATTGCTGTGAATTAATGAAGGGTGACAAATGATAAAATCAAAATGTTTCTTATAAAAGAAATGCCCCTTTATTCAACAAACAATAATCAACACTTTGATTTATTTGAACAAATTTTATTAAATGTATTTGGATTTAGAAAGAATAATTAAAATAAAAAAAATTATGTAACAAGATTGAAAGAAAAATATTTCATTTTGTTACAGTTTCCTTTAGATTAATGAAACTTTTAATAAATTTAAAATTCAATCTCAAATTTAAAATTGATTATTTATTCACATGCACTTAAAATATAAGAAGAAATGTATACCGTATAATAACTCTTAATAGAATATGATTAAATTCACTATAAAATAATTTAAGGTTAATTGAATGTATTTTTAAAATATTGGTACCTTGATTATTCATTAACTTGGTTCAGTTATTTCACTTTGCATATTTTGTAAAATTTTAATTTTTGAAGATAAATTTGTTTGAAATTAATTATAGCGTAGAATTTAATATAATAATTAAGAATGTTATTGAAAATAATAATTAGGAACCTCAATAATTATATTATTATAATATTTTTTATTAACATCAAAAATATATATTGTTAAAAACATTCACAAGTTGCTCTGTTATAAAATTAAACAAAGGTAAAGTGTCATGTTAAAAATTCATTAAATGGTGAGACAACTATCAGTTCGTTCATTAAAAAGACGAGTTTCATATTGAGTATGATATGATGTTGTAAAATGATTAAATTCGCCACCGATTAGTTTTTAACTCAAATTATTAAAAGTTTGTGTCATTTATTCTTGTGATATTGGCTCCAAATGGGCCCAGCATTTTGAATGCGATTTCATTTCTTGAACTGGAATTAATTTTCAGACAGTACAGACAGTCAGTTTAATTGCCTTAGTTCAGAGAAGACGGATTGAAATAAAAACTTAGTTTCCTTTCTCCTTTCTCTCTCTCTCTCTCACACACACACACCTTTATGAAAAAAATAATATCTGGCCAGTATTTCTTGTTATGGTCAATTTATTCAAGAAAGCTCATTACTAGCTGGTATAGCTATTCCATTTAAAGGATTAATTAACTAAATTAATACCTTAATGAAAATTAATTAAATTAAGCCTCCTTATTAATTAACTAAGTGAAACTCTTAAGAATGGTGTCCGAAGCCTAATATTTATAATTCGCTTCGACTCCTACCTCATTTATCAATTTCAACCATTAAGAAATATATGCTACAATTTTACTTCTTTCTTAGTTTGATGCCCTGAACATCTATATTCACCTTTGATATTAATTTTTTCATAACGTTACTGAAAGAAGGGATAACAAGATTATTTAATTGATTGAAAATCAAATTTAATGTGTGTTTGACAAATATTTCAAGCATTTCACATTATGATTCGAAATTTGAAAATAAATAATTCAGCAATTTACTTTTTCCTCATAAGTAACAAATCTCGAAACTTTCTGAATTGAAATGGAAATTTGCATTATTGCCATCTAGTGAGTAGTTCCGAAAACAAACCCTTATTCCATATATGTTTTTTGAATGGAGAAAATAAGGAGAACAAAGTAGGATTAAATATTCAGGATTTTTTGCATCTCTATAAAAGATCAAGTGTTATTATGTGTATTAAAATAGACTTATAACCTGCTAATAGTATATGTCTATGAAAACATATTAATTTCTAATCTTTTCTTATCTGAAAATATTTCTTTATTATTGAAACGAATGAAAAAATACCTCATTTCAATTAATATATGAACCTAGATGCCTTTTTGTAAGAAAATCGTAGTAATAAAGCAAACATATTTAATTTAAAAAATAAACAAATTTGTCAGGATAAAGAATTGAAAATATTATCATAAAGAGAAATTATTTTAAATAATTTAAGTATCATTCCATATTATTCTTATAGCAGACATTGGCGAGTATTTCCAAATTCTTGGGGCTTAACTATCAAATATGTGACCTTTGGAAGAATTTTTAAATCATTCATACAGAAAATACAAATTTTGAAATAATCTATACTGTCGAATTTACTTTTCTGCTTTTTATTTTAATTAAAATATTTTTTAATGAATTCATGTACTTTGAGTAAAAAAATTGGATGCCATATATTGAAAAAAAAAATGCAGTGAGCGAAAGTTTAAAATTTCTAATACTTATGAAGAATAATTAAATTCTAATAAATGAAACATTTATAATGGATTACATTAAAAATTTAAATATCTTATTTCCTTTATTTGATTACCTATGTACTGAATTGATCGTGATGACATCTAGCGGAAAACATATGATTTATTGAAACAAGTTTGTTGATATTTTTTAAAGTAATTCCAGTAAATAGTTATCAAAATGCTACAAAGGATATTTACAATTAAAATCTGATTCTAAACAACATGAAAGGAGAGAAAGTTTTGGAAAAAATAAGAATTTACTTTATCAATAATTTAAAAAAATTATAATTTTTTTAATGTTTAGTAAAATTAATCAGGCTAAGAATCAAGCAATACAATTTTAAGAATTATGGAAAAACTATTTTAAAATCGCATTGTGAATTTGAAAATTGGATGTCTTTAACTTATTCAATAAATTTATTCTTTATTTTGGGTTATTTTTTTGTTTTAGTGATTTTATAAAATCCCACTTTTTTAAACAAAGATTCATGGTTGCATGATATCCATGTTTGTATCCAATATTATTTAAAAAGATGTTTGATGTTTATATATATTGAAATAAGTACATGAACTTAGTGAAATAAAAAGAAAATTTACCAATTACACTTGACAAAAAAATAGTGCTGATTTTATATATTTTGTAATTAATAGAATGTGAATTTTTATAAACTTATTTGACAACTAAACTGGTGAAAATTATTTAAATCGAACTGTTTGTGCTTCTCTCTTGAATCAAGTGAAACTAGGCTGTCTGGATGAAAATCCTCTTCTGATTCTGGGTGATTTTCAGATGACGAGAATTGCTGTCGTAGAGACAATATACGCTGTCATTTTTCCTTTTAAGAAACTGATAAATTTACATCATATTTAAACACATTTTTAACTTAGCATCACTCTAATGATTTATTTCAGATTTATTATTTTTGTAATAGAAACTTTGTGAAATTGAAAATGTGTTTACAACAATTCCGGACTGCTTATCATATACGTTTATGCACATTTTTTGCTGACATTCGATGTTTATAAATAATTATTTAAAAAATAATAGTTAATAAAATAAGTGGGCATCTGATTAATTATGCTTGACAAAGTATAAATATTATCCTCATATTTTATAATTCCTCACATTTAGAATTTAATAATAATTTGTATTTTCAGCAAAGCTAATAACATCTCTTCAAACGATCTGCCTATAACCTTCTTCAGGCCGATGGCCCTAAACAGCTGTCTAGTTATAAATCCGCAAATGTATGCGGATTTACACCTAAGCACGCATCATTTAACTAAGTATACACACATCATTTTTACTTTCCTCGGAGATCTTATGAATCAATTATTAGCGAAGCACAAAAATAATAAACATTTTCTTATATACATAATATAAATAAAATTATTGTGGCTGCATGTATTTATGTTTCATTTCTCCTCTCAAATGAATGCCCAATTTTTGCAAAACTTTGCACAATAATTTCTTAGCACAAGAAAATTGTTATCAATAACTTTTCAAAGTACTAAAGTCAATGAAACATTTTGTTGATTAGAAGTTAACTGAAATATTGCTATTTTTTCTGCAGTAATTTCGAAATAAATTATTTTACTAGCAATATTTTGATATTGCTTTGAAATTCTAAATTTGTTCTTCATTTAAATGCCGTTTTTCTTCAAATTTTATTTAATTTCAGACGAATTTGCCATTCATTAGCAGTAAGACTCTAAACTACTTTATCGATATCTTTTGAATTTCTAAGTCACATCTTTTGGAATATTTTTCCATTAATGTAAAGTAATTATTTAACGGCAACTAAAAGAACTGAGAGAAAGAAAGAGCAATATAAATTTATATAAAATTGGCTTTTCATTAAGAATCTTATGCATAAAACTATTTTCAACACCGGATGTATTGACTTATGTTTAATAAAGCAGCATGAGAGGAATGATAATACAACAAACTTACTATTGAAGAAAGTTGAATGAGCTCTAATTAGTTTAACATATATGGATTCATTGCAATATATGTACTAAAAAAATATGAGGCACTGTGGTTTCGATATTCTAATTTTTGATACGGAAACTTTTTTGCAACTTGTCGTATTTTTAAGCCTGCAGTATACACACAAAAATAGTCTAAAATATGGCGTCAATTCTGCTGTATATCGATGCTTTACATAACAAAGGAATGGATTTATGCGAAGAAAAAAGCATTAGCATAATTTCACAGAAGAAATTATATATAGAACTTCAAATTTTTAAAGCAGAAATATTTTTTGAACTGCAATCACTGTCTAAAAACATTATTTCTACCTAAGTGAATCTATCTCAACCATCTATGAAAATTTTCAACAAAGATTACAACATAAGAATTGTTCTTCATTGGCCATATGGACTCTATTTCACAATGGCTGATTTATCCTTTAATAGCCTTTAAGTGATCTTTCTTTTACATATCTATTCTAATAATAGCCACGAATGGGAGTATGTGTTCTCTACAGACCAACAGCTATTCACACCGATTTAATTTGTTAGCTGCATACATTTGCCAAATTTCATGCAAATAGTTACCAAATTTGGTAGATGTATTCATTATTAGAGAAAATGGTGCATTTGAATACAAAGTTTTGAAAATTTTAATTAGAGTTATAATTAAAAATTTTGATGAATTTTGACATTTTCCCTTAAAAAATTCAAAATATATTATAGCACAAAAGTAAATTTTACATCAAATCCAAATTTTTAAAAATGTCATTTTAATAATAATGATTTAATGGCCTTTCAAATTTGAGATAAAATTTTTAATTTTGATATTTTTTTTGCCTGAGTTTCAGCAGTGGATGACATTATTGCCCCGAAATTTAAACCGTTTTTGTTTTTGATTGATCAAATTCTTTGTTGCATTAATGTCTTCCATTGATGAAAGCTAAAGAAGGACTCTACTTAATAACAGTATAGCTTACAAGACAAACCAAAAAGCGAAGCTATAATATTGAGAAGTTTAGGAGATTGAGAAACTGGATATTTATTTTTTATGATGTTATAGGACTGTTCCATTAGAAAAGTTCATGTATACGATGAATAAAATTTAACCAAGGCATTTAAAATAATAGACAAATTGTCAAACTTTTTGACTGACTCATGAACATTGAATTAGAAAAAAGATTTAATCTGATCAAATAATTCTCTTGTTGAATCATCTGGTCATCTGAGGAATAATAATAATATATAAAAAATTGAAGAAACAAATTGAGAGATGGTTTTTTCGAAAGCACTCCCGCTGCAGAAAAAGAGTTAAAAAATTCAGTTGATAACAATTAAATTTAGAGTAAACTAAGAAAATGTTTTGAAAATATTTTGAAATCTTTGAAAGGTTTAGTTCACTTCTTTCGTCTTCGTGGTATTTTTTAAATCATAACTGTTTTAATCACAGATATGCATTTTGCCATGAAATCTCTGTAAGTTTTGAACAAAATTCTAAAAAATATTTTTAATTGGTAATACACAATCAAATAATTAATTAAACAAATATAAATTATACTGACAATCTAATTATTTAAATTTTAAAACAAATGCAAATAATTATTAAATTTTAAAATAACTTGGATACTTGTAAATGTAACTTTAAAAAAATTCTATTTCGAATTCTTGAACTAATTTTTTGATGTTTATCAGTTTAATATATTTAATGGAAGATTTTAAAAGTTTCTTTCTTATTACGGATAAATAAACAAGAAGTTTTTTGAAAAATATTTATGTTTTTGATAAAGTGACAAATAACTTGAAAATTAACAAAAATGATTCCAAAATACTATTTTTTTTTTCTATTTATGGAAATATGAAATACGTAATTCGCTTTAAAAATGACCAATTAATAATTTTAATTAAAAAGATCCAATTGTTGTTAGTAATCCTTACAAATTTCTTTGACTAGTTTATTAGACAATTAATCTAGTAAGTAGCGTAAAAAGTTCTTTTGACCTGAATAAGAATTTGGTGAATATGAAAGGAATTTTAGATATATGCTTTTGAGAAGGTGAAAGAAGATGTTAACTTATAGGAAATCTTAGATTCAATAAATTACTAGCTCAAAACTTGATTGTAATTTATTTAAATGAGAATTAACAGCAGAAATTGGTTACTTTATAATTTTGCATTCATCAATTATCCATTGCATCGAAAAATTAGTAATCTCTTAATTCTGAAAATCAGTTTTTCAATGGTAATATTTCAGTATTACATAACATTTTAAAACAAATTTTTTCAAAAGTTTATTTTATAGTAAGAAATTTTGCATCTTTTGAAGCGTATAAACCAGCGAGAGTGGTTTCCTTAAAACTTTCTCGCATACTCCCTTCCTTTGCATGAAATTGTGGACCTTAATAAATACCATGAATGTTTTGCATATTATTAATCTTTGATATGAACTCACTAAATCTCTTGTGCGATCCTTGATGATTAATCTCTGTTATTTAACAATAAGGAGTCGAAAATTGAATTTGTGCTTTAAACGCGTTGCTTTTAAATGATTAAAATCAACTATTGATATAAAACTGCAATTATAATTATAAAAATTCATACCAAAATTCATGTATCTGAATCATTGCATTTTTGAGCTATCGCTTTTGCATGCTTGTGAAAGTACAGATACACAGAGAGCCTACCCTTTGATGGATTTGGATCCGAATTTCATAGATGTTAACACTTTAGATGTTGAATCTGCGTATCAAATTTTATCCATCTAGCTCTGTTTGTCTTAAAATTATATTCGGACTTGTTAATTAATTTCTGGACAGTCAATTGAACAGGCTTCCTCTGACTGGATTTTGTTCAAAATTTCATAGAAATGTAATGAAAAGACCATACACTACACTTCTACCTCTAAGCAATCACTTTTCGTTATTTTTGTCACAGTTTGCTCAATGCCAAAAATATGTATTTCAGTATCGGAAAAATGTAAAATGAGGATAATCATCAAAAACTCGCATTCGAATTATTTGACGATTACAATATTTTTTTTCCAAACTTCTTTAAAAGAAAATAAAAACAACAACAACAACAAAAAAAAACAGAATTTAAATGATAAAAAAGAGAATTTTGATCCTAAAGAAAGTTTTGGCTATTTGAAAAAATCTGTTATTTTCTTCAAAAAACAAAGAATTTTTTTAATGCACTTTTAAAAGAATTTCACTATTCTTTAATACAAATTATTCTCAAAAGATGGCGCTAAAGAGAACAAAAAATAAAACTGGTTTATTTTTGAAAGGTAGTTCAAAAGATGGCACTGAGACGGTAAGATAAGAGAAAATGCGCATCAGTAGTGCTCAGATTGAAATTTAGTAACTTGCAAATGCCGGTTTAGGATATTTTTAACTTCTCTATTAAAAGAAAAGGAGAAAAGAAGAAGCGCTCCATTCTTTCTTTTTTTAAAGCTTTTTTTTTCTTCTTTTTAATGTGTTTTTGAAATTTTTATTCATATTAATGTCTTAAAAGAGTTTTGCATTGAAAAAATAGATGTGTGTGCGTGTGTTTTCATTAATGACAGTTAAATTGATAAAATTCCTCGTCATTTGAACACGTTTTGTAAATCGTTTCAAGTTTTGATAGGAGATAAAATCTTTTTTTTATTTATATGTTTCTAATACATCTCACTTATACATCTCATTTTGATTTCTTGAAATGCGTCGCAGACAAGAGTTCGCGATTATAGCCATGTTTTATCTGCAACAAATTGAGATTAATGAAAGTAATTTTTTTCATAGTACATGAAGGGGTGACTTTAATATATAAGAAGCCAGATACAAATAATTCTTTTTCATTTTTAAAAAAATTCTAAAGTTTTAAAGCTAAGAAAAAAACCCCATGGAAGCTTTTTTGAAATCGAAATCTTCCTTTCTACAGATTGAGTTCAAAATTTGATATGGAACTACAATAATTTTGATAAGGTTACATGCTATTTAATGATACATACATAATTCTTTTTAGAGCAAAACCCATAAACCTACTAATAGACAAATCGGTGTGTAATCAAACTTTTGATATAAAGTTTGATATAGAACTGCAATTCCAATGATAAAACCATTTGCTAATTTCATTTTTCTTCATTTATGTGTACTTGTGTTCATATATACTCAAATTGACATTGAACATTCCTCCAAAAATTTGATAGAAATCTGCAATTTGGGATTTGAGCTTTGATAAAAAAATTATATTGGCCTTATTTCGTTTTTCAGTTACCTGCTTACAATCTGACGGACATGCAAAAATTAGTTTTTTGGATTTAGAGAATTCTAAAAGATAAAAATTCATGAAAATTTCTAAAGGAATGTTTTGATGATTACAATACTTTTCTAACGTATGATAAATTAAAAGAAAAATAAGCCCTTTTTACATTTTTAAATAAATTTTGCACTTTACAGAAATTGCACTTAGAGCATCTTACCTATCTTTTTTTATTGTAAACATGTGTCAAAATTCACGTGTGAAAATTATGTGATTTTTTAGCACTTAGATGCATGGAAGTCAAAAATAGAACATAGACTGCTTTTTATTCCGATTAATTAAATGTTTAATTTTTGTATTAACTAAAAACTAACTTGTGCGGCAAAAAGCTGAGACCAAATCCCGCCAAAGATTGACAAAGCTCCAGTTTTTTCCCCTCAACAGAAATGAGGTGTAGGCTTAGCAGAATTTCGACTGATTATTCCAAACGATTCTGTTTATTTTCTTTGTATTTGATACATTTAAAATCAAATATTGTTAATTAATCAATCTTTCGGATTTATTCTGAAGTAATTTTAAATTAAAAGAAAACAGAATAAAGGAAATAAAAAATTTCTAATTTGTATTGCGTTAACCCAACTGGCGTAAGAAAGTCAGAATGTGCGTTACGCCAACAGGCGTTGAAAGTTCGTGTGTAATTGTTAGCAACTATGTTTTTATTTAAATTAAAAGTTTAAAAATTATGTATAATACTGTTTTAGCTATCTCAATCTCGATCAATAAATAAAATGGATTTGCTCTTTTGTTTTATTTTGGGTATACAATGTAAATAAAATGTTTTTGTTAGTTGCGTGTTTTTGTTATTAAATTGCATTTCTGTTATATTTTTCGTATATGCTTATACTTTTAAATATATCGCATTAAGTTAGGTTTAATTTTTTATTTGTCATTATTTTATAGTTTTTCGTACAAATACATCAAAATTTATACGCGAACAGAGTTGCGGGTAAAAGCTAGTATTCTTATAAGTGTTTCTATAAATTATTTATTATTGGATGCAAATTTTTTCTTCCTTTTTTAAATTTATTTTCTTGGAGATCTGGGTGGGGATTCGAAAACACATACATAAAAACATATTGCATAATTTTGACTAATTATAAAAACTAATCTTCTGCAATCATAAAATGATTGTGATAGAATAGCAAAAGAAATACATTTAAGACTCCCTTTCATCATGGACTGAAAAAAAATGGGGAATAAATAAATAAATAAATTTTCTTCCATATTGCGATAAAAAAAATACAAAAAGAATATTCAATTCTAGAGAATAAATTTCGGCTTATGAAAGTGAATACGCCATGTTGTGTAAGAAATAATGTCATGGATAACGACTTGAAAATTAACAAAACTGATGTATGGGAGCTTATTCGGACAAATCAAGAGTCATCTTACCCAAATCACCATCTGACATAAAATGTTTTCGAACATAATAATAGGAAACATGTATACTCATATATGCCAACCAAATGATCCTTAATTCTTAAGATTCTCTGATTTCAGGCAATCTGAGGTAAAATAGTTTTCTTTTTGTAATATTTTTAGAATTTTAGTTATTAAAATTAATTTGCGTCAGTTTTAGAATTTCAGAATGTTTAGGAATTTCAACAAATTATTGAATATTATTCTAAGCGGCGTTTTATAGCAATATTTGTAAATCTGTTCAGCTAAATTTCTAGGTTTTGACATACTCCTCTTAATTTGTCTCAGTTTGAGAGAAAAAAAAATACGTTGGTATTTCCGATATTATTTATAGCAAACAAAAAGCTTTTCACATTTTGTGTTTCATGTGATGTAACCTTTTCCAAATTTAAGAATAGCTTTAAAAATATAATTAGCAATTGTTTAATTATTATTGAGGATTGAGCTGCCATTTTTAATTCCTTATTTATAAGGATAAAACATTATAATCCTCAGAGAATGAACTCCCAAATTTTTGTGGAATCTCTAAGTCCTTTTTGAATCGGATGAAACCATTTTTGAAGCTGTGTTTGTATATAAATATGTTAGCAAAAAAAAAAAAAAAAAAAAAAAAATGCGCGCGAGAGAGAGAGAGAAAAGAAGCTAAACAGAAATTGGTATACTTTAAATTCATAGATTTTTAAAAACCAAATTTCAGAGAATTTGAAATCTGCCCGTCTGTGTGCAAGTGAACGCGATAATTTTAAAACAAAATAAGTTAAGTAAATGAAATCTAGTTATATTTTTAATACTATCGACCTCCTTGTATAGGGGTAGCGTATCTGTGATCTGGGCGTTCCTGTTCCGACAAGATTGCTCTTCTTCTGTGTTCTATCGGTGAGGTGTGTGAATGTGCCTTCTTATAAAAAGGAGTTGTGCTAGCTAACATGACGCATGAAATATCTCTTATAAGCATGAAATATCTTAGCCCTAGATGACGCTACTAAAATAACAGACGCTCACTCGACTTAAATCACTGACAGATAACTAGTGGACGTTTTTAATTCGTGGACTTGAAAAAGGACCATAAGTCACAACACAACAACAATATATTTTTAATACTAGAATGTAAATCTGTATAAAATTTTGCAATGAAATCCTCGTTGAGTTAATTGACTCTCTATCAGTTTGTCTACTTGTGCTCATATAAAACTTAAAATTTCTACAAGATAGGGAAGAGATTTTTTAATATGTGATCTTTTATACTAAAATTCGAAATCTGAGTGCATTTTTCCATTAAATGAAAAAATGGTTACGTTTTTTTTTCTGTCTATGTGTAAGTGAAAACAAGCAAGATAAATGAAATTTGATAAAGGCGTTGAAATCAAAATTGTAACTTAGTTTGAAATTTTGAAAGCAGTTAATTAACGAGAAAATATTTTCTTCAGAACGGTGCTAAAAACAAAGTGCGTTATATCTTGTTTAACAGGCGATCGAAGTAAGAACGCTCTAATTGCATTGCATTAAATCAAAAATATATACAAGGCGAGCAAATTTAGGAATGAGTTGAACATAAGACATTTAGGACAGCAAAGTTTCTAACATTTTACTGTATTAAAAGAGCGAGGAATAATAGTAATAACAACATTAGCTCGTAACTATACAATTAACTCTTAACTGTATTTTTACATGTTTGTAATATTTCTTTACACCTGCTTTATTATTTCATTATTAATATTGCTTTAATTACAATAAGACAAGTAAGAAAAATGATTCTGAAAATAGATCTAACAGATGCTGAATGAATATCGAACTAACGATGGCCACCGTTTGGGGAAGAATTTGGAGACTTTGGCAATAAGATCAAAGATTCCAGAA
>JAPMOQ010029835.1:25067-42366 GCA_026543055.1 Argiope trifasciata
AAAACCTGTCATTTTGAACACTAAAATAGTCCTGAAATGATCGCTTTGTACTCTACGAATAATTGATACATTTTTTTATAGCAAACTTTGTTTTACGTGCACTCTTAATGTTCCATATATTAAAAATCTATTTTTAAAATGTTGTCTTCAAAATTTTACTGAGCTTTTTACACTTTGTTTTGTTTTACGTATGTATTGAAATCAAATGCGGAACGAAATTTGACTTTAATACATTTTGTGGAAACGGTACTTGTTTTATCCATTCAGAAAGTAAGATTTAGCTGTTTATCTTTCTCATCGATAATCATTATTATTATTTCGAATGACGTGCAAGAAACGAAAAATTTATTTAAATTAGGAGAATAAAATAGAAAATTAAAAAGCCTCAGAAAAAAATTAAAATAAAATAAAAAGAATATGACCGAACCAAATTGCAAATTATTAAAAAAATATAAAAAGCATATCAAAGTGATTTATTATTGCCATTTCTACAATTTAAATAAATTTACAAATAATAAAATATATAGACAGAGTTTTTTTTTAGACTAAATTACATTTGGCAAAATTTCAATCCAAATTTATGAATATTTGTCGATTTCAGAAAAAAATTCAGTTGCTTTTAGATGCTTGATTCTTTTCCTTTTGAAGAGAAAAATTATCTATTTAATCCCCTATATATGGCGGGTACATTTCATATGTGCATTTATTTTGCTTCCCCTCTCTGAAATATTTATTACATAAAATAAGGAGAAAGGCAGAGTTAAATTATGTACAATTCATAAAAATGAGCTTCAATTCTTACTCTTGTAGTTGCTATGTCTTCCTGCACAACGCAAGTAGATGGATACGCATTTGTTGTTTAAAAAGATATTTTAATGCTTTCTTGATTTTTTCGCTTTTATTCAATCCAAAGAGTTAATTGCTTTAATGTCACTAGCAATCCTATTGTAACTACCTCATTTACACTGATGGGAAAAAAAATCCCAACACCAAGAAAAAATTATTGTACAGTAATGAAATTTTAGGAATACATTTGTCTAGGTAACATATTTAATTGATTAAAGTTTCAAGATCACAGGTAGAGCCATTGGCGAGAAGAGCCCTTTCAAATGTGAAATGTTGGTACATTAGTAACCGGTGTAACCGCTAGAATTTTGAATGCAAGCATGCAAACGTGCATGCATTGTGTCGTACAGGTGTCGGATATCAGTTTGTGGGATGGAGTTTCATGCCTGTTGCACTTGGGCGGTCAATGCAGGGACGGTTAATGCTGGTTGTGGGTGACGCTGGAGTTGTCGTCCAATGATGTCCCATACGTGTTCGATTGGAGAAAGATCTGGTGATCTAGCAGGCCAAGGCAAAATGTCGACACTCTGTAGAGCATGTTGGGTTACAACAGCGGTATGATGGCGAGCGTTATCCTGTTGGAAAACACCCCCTTGAATGCTGTTCATGAATGGCAGCACAACAGGTTGTATCACTAGACTGTCGTACAAATTTGCAGTCAGGGTGCATGGGATAACCACGAGAGTGCTCCTGCTGTCATACGAAATTGCTCCCCAAACCATAACTCCAGGAGTAGGTTCTTTGTGTCTAGGCCACAGACAGGTCACTAGCAGGCGTTCACCTGGCCTCCTTCTAACCAACAAACGGCTATCACTGTGACCAAGGCAGAACCAGCTTTCATCAGAAAACACAACAGATCTCCACATCGTCCTCCAATGAGCTCTAGCTTGACACCACTCACGTGGCAAACGGCAGTGGAATGCACTGTACAGGGCGTCTGGCTCGGAGCTGTCCTTGAAGTAACCGATTTGTAACAGTTCGTTGTGTTACTGTGGTGCCAACTGCAGCTCAAATTTCTGCTGCAGACGCAGTACGATTAGCCACAGCCATACGCCGAATACGACGGTCTTCCCTCTCAGTAGTACCACGTGGCCGCCCGGAACCTGGTCTTCTTGAGGCAGTACCTTCCCTTGACCACTGCCGCCAATACTCATGCACAATGGATACATTCCTGCCAAGTCTTTCAGCAATATCGCGGAAAGAAAACCCACCTTCTCGTAGCCCTACAACACGACCTCTTTCAAACTCAGTGAGCTGTTGATAATGGCTTCTTCGTCTTCTCAGAGGCATCCTTGACTAACATTAACCCACTACACCAAATCTCAACTGTAAATAACGATCACGAACCTTACAGCTCTTATTTAAACAAACCTCATTTGCATGTTCATAGTGTCGCTACTAGCGCCACACTTACGCACGTAGCTCGAAATTTGAATCGACGTCATCTTTCAGGTGTATAAACACGCCTACCAAATTTCGTTTATCTAGCGCAGCTCCTTCCTAGTGTTGGGATTTTTTTTCCCATCAGTGTATATTGTTTGTCTTAGCAGCCATCTTATTTCTTGGTTTAGGCCACTATCTACTGTAGTCAATATACGGGAAATTAAAAAAAGTAGCTTTCATTTCATTTGTTGTTTTTATTATTACAGATTAATCGTGAATATAAGACAAATTTTATTTCAGTTAAATCCATGCATGCTTTAATTAAATACTATAGAATTATGCAGCAAGTTTTTAAAAAATCAAGTTATAATTTAATTGATTTATTAGAGGCTTATTAGGACCAAGCATGTTTTCTGGAGGCTTTTCTTCATCACATTTTCATGTACGCACATAATTTGTTGAAGTTTGTATTATCTTATTATTCATCTATTTAGAGAATGGAATATGCGTTTTGATGACCTTCTTCTTCACCAGACTGCTTCTGCAAAATCTGGCACAAATGTGCAATTTAGCAACCAAGATGTGTACAAAAGTACAATTTAGAAACCAGTCACACATATTTATTTCACTTGTTGCGTTTTAGAGTTGTCTACCCCACATGCACACTGACCGATAAGCAGACAAATAGTCTATCCGTAAATGAATTTAATTCAAAATTAAATCAACAATTTTGATATAAATCTCATGCTCTAAAATTTATCTTTATAGTTTGTAGTATTTTTGAGCTGTGTTTACATGCGTACAAATAAACAGTTAGATAAACAGCCCTTTGAAGGATTTGGGCTGAATGATGAAGCTCTTCTACAATTCCAGCATGCCACTAGCTGTAATTTTCATATATCTAGCTTGGTGCTAGGTACTAGCTGTATTTTTCATAAATAACAAATTTCATATATCTAGTTCGGTGTATTTTTAAGATATCTTTTTCATATGCACCCTGTATGAAGAAACAAAGACAAATCTATCTTTTTAATGATTTAAACTAAAAATTTATCGATTTGAATTCATGTTAGCTTATCGTCTTAAATAAGCAAAAATTTGCGGAAGTAATTTTAGTTTTTAATAATTTTGCTTGATAATCCCCTGCTTGTCAAGCTTTTCACTGTTTTCAAACAAATAAATTGTTCTTACATACTCACATAGATCCCGGAAGGGGCATCTCGAAATGAGGATCAGATGCTCCCGGTGTGGTGGTTGGTTTGCCAACCCCGTGGACATAATAATAGGTAGGGGTTCTGGCTCTCCCATCGATGACGGGATGTACTCGCTCTGGGAGGATTATACCGTGGTCGGTGATGGCCCTTAGGATTCAACCATAGCTCCCACCAGTATTGCTGTAGCGGCAGTTCGGTTATTCAGTCTTGCGTGGTTAATTAGTATGACTTAATAGCGGGTCGGAGGTCAGTGATATGATTTACATACTCACATATCTAAAATGGAGGGTGGAGAAGCAAGAGTACGTTGATGAGAATTGCCAGGTCAGTAAGCCGACTCTCCTATACCTGATGGTAAAATAATATTGTTGGTTCGACTTACTTTCATAACAATGACAAGTCACACACATACCCGATACAACAACATGGAAAGTGACGCTTCTTTCGGCTTAAGCCCAATTCCCGTTTCCATGCTGACATGGTGATAGGACGATCAATTCATGTGACATGAAAGTCACGTGTCATGTAATTATGCGCATGGCATTTAAACCTTCATTCGCAAAGCTTTAGTAGACGAGTTTGTCATAAACGTTATCCGCCCACATGTGAAGCGGATCTTTTGTTTACATTTGAAATAACTTTAAATAATTTTCTTTCCTCTTATTATATGTTATAAGATAAATACTGGTGTGATGCTGGATACTTTAATGTGAAATTGAAGAATGATTGCCGTGTAAAATATTTTTTTTACTTTCCTTTCAACATTCCTGAATTGCATTGTTAGCATTGGAATTGAAGGTTGTAAGCCTAATTCGAAGTCGGTGATATGCTACTATCATTTTGAAGAGTTTATTTAATGTGTGCCCATTTACTAACTATAGGAAACAAACAAACAAGAACAAACTCTATTCCAGTAACTTTTATACTGCGACAGCTTATCTGACAAGCAACTTTTTATAGAAAGTTATCCGATGAATGTAGTAGAACCGAATGATGTTATGATGAGATAAAGGTTTCCAAATTGTACAAGAACTACATAAAATATGATGTATATGAATTTTAGTTGATGGTATTGAAATGAAATACATCATGAGGTTTTACTCTTTTACTATGAATCTTAAAGTTTTCTTTATATTTTACTATGAATCTTAAAGTTTTCTTTATATTTTAGTTATTCATATTATTCAGTTATTGCAGTGTAATCATGTTTAATAAATAACAAAAGAGTAATCTGTTTATTTTCATTAGTGTTTTTTTTCTGATAATTATCATTTTGTTTCTTGTATTTAAACTGAAATTGATTGTTATAATGTCATGTTATATCAATGTGGACCTCAATGATTTCTGTTTTCAGAAATACAGGTATTTTCATTGAAAATAAATTTCCATATCAGCATTTATTATACATTTTTTATTTCCAATTTCATTGTTACATGGCTGTTTTACTTTTTTTTTCTCCCTATTTCTTTAATATATTAATTTTAAATCATTAAATTCTGTAACAGCATAAAAGTGTTTCCTCCAACTCCTCTTTATATGCTATTTAATTTCTATTTGTTTATATATTTATCATGACTTTACTCGTGTTTATTAAATTTAATGGATTGCAAGTTTTTTATTTTATTTTATGATATTCATTCAATGTAGCTTTAGCATTTTAAAATATACTACAGAAACATTCTGCTTTAAAAGCATAATGCTCGACATTATGCTTTTATTGTTGATAAAAAAACTTTTTGGTATCTAGAATGTTTCTGTTGAATAAAATAGATTTCATCATTTACTTTGACATTCTTGCCATGCTATGTTTATATTCTTTCTAAATATCTAGGATAATAAATAATTTTTGAGTTATTTTAAATAGGTGATTGATTACATTGTAAAAACCATTTGATCATATTTGTTAAAATAATTATTCATGTTTATTTTATTTATATTTTTTGTAAAGTGTAAATAAAAATTATGATGTAAATATTAATTATTTTGCTTGCTTGTTTTTTAATGATTCCAACAAACTGAAATGAAATAATGGATTCATAAGTGCATAGATGTAAAAAATGGTATCTATATCTTCTATATTGTACAATTTGAAAATGTAATCATTATTTATTCAATATATGCACGTTGTTTCAATGCTCATTGCTCTTAGCAAATTGAAAATTTCAAAGTCTCAATTATAATAAAATTATTTACAGACGAAAAAAAATGTAATTAGTAAACAAAAATGTTAACTTATTTAAAAGAAACTATATTCATAAAATTCAACATTTAATAACATTTAAGTAATATATATAAAAAAACATATGTAATTTTTCAAAAACACTGACATAGCCATTTGTCAAAATGTATCCTTTGAATAAAAAAAAGATATGGGAAAGGAAGGAATGAAATGGAATCAAACTAATTAAAAAGCGATATTTATTAATTATGTAAAACAATTACATTAAAAATATTAATTAAAATTTAATATAAGAAGTAAAGTTACATTTCTACTAAAATTTGGAGAAAATAATTCAAAATATTAATTTATTTTTTAAAAAAATTTAAAGATTTATATAATTATTCGGCTAGTGTAATATTTGATTTCAGTGTTAAAGTATCGGATTAACGTTATTGGCAGACTTCCCAACATGCGCAGAACGCTTAAAAATTGAACACAAATAGTTTGGTACATGACACGTGACAATGAATTGATCCCGTTACTTCGGATAGTTTGGCATATCGGATTTAAACCCAATGCTACCACTGGAAGGAGGGATAAGATAAGTCATGGCATAAGTAAAAAGGTTCTCATTTTCCAGATATGCCGTATATGTAAGAAAATTCTTTTTTCCCAGATAGGTCTGATAATGATGATGATGCTCTATTGGTTCAGTGCCAATAGTGAATGGCATTTGTCTGTCTTTGATCAGTAGCCCTTTTAAAGACCCGTTCTAACGGCTCTTGCGCGTCTTCAGATAGACACACTTTGCCTTCTTACCTCTCTCTTATGGTTTTTTGAGGTTCTTTAAGGTCTGTTCGTTTTACCGACAATTTTCAGGAAGCTCCCGATCGACTTACACATACAGGTGGGTTCTTATAATAGGTGTTGGCAAATTTATGACCATATCCTTAAATTTGCCAATAGATTTCGACAAATTATTATTATTATTGAACAAAATCTATTTTACACCATTTGGAAATTCAAAATATAAACTTTTCAATGATTCCAATTTTATTCTCGTGCCATTCCTTTGTTCCTTTCTTTAAATAATAAAGATGAATGTGTGTGTTTATGCACGAGCATTCTTCAGGCCAGATTGTGTGATCAAGAATTACTAAGATTGGCCCATATGATATTTTGGAGGGGACGGGAGGGACACTTTGGAGCTATTAAAACATTTACCTTATTAAAAATTAATAAAAATTCTAGAATTTTCCAGCAATAATTTCTAAAAATGTTGCAATTCAAAAATGTCTTTTTTTTTTTTGTTATCTTAAAATTTATAAAATTATATTTTCAATTATATAAAAGTATTTTCTGCATAATTTTTCTATTTTCAATCTAATTAAAAATATCCTAAGCGTAATTTATAACAATGCATATCATTATTAAAGTGAAATTGAAGTTATTTTCATTAAATATTTAATTCTGTGGTTTTTATTATTATTGTTGTTGTTGATCAAGATATGAAAGCTCAACTTATTTCTCCATTTATAGTAGGTTTCAGTATACAGAGTGATTTTAACAATTGTTTTTAAAAAATTGTTGTGCTTGCAGTTAAGGCTTAACTTTAGAATCAAGTAATGAAGAAAAATCTGAAAATATGTTCATTTTTAGATTCTAGAACTCTCTCCTTGTTACATTTGGATGCGTAAAGATATAAACAGAACATTAGGGAAATTGTATTGCACAATGAATAGAAAACTGTGTAATTTTTTTAAATATTACATGACCATCAAAATTTGAAATTGAAAAATATTTTGTTGAGAAAAATCGTAATTTCACAAAAAACTTAATTTTTAACAATTTTTAATTGCGGGGAACCATCTGACCGCCAAAAGCGGCTGGTAAAAATGTTTTAAAATTTATTTTAAAGTCTTCCGTTGTATTATTCCAGTAACTGCGACCAAGCATGCATTGTAACTTATTAAATGTATTCCCCAATTTTAGTATTTATATACTGATGGAGAATCAATCCTAAAAAATTATCATGCCTTCGAATTAGAAGTTACTTTCACTTATCTCTTCTTAATTTTTCCTTATTCATACTGAAATATAATGTCAGAAACATTCCCATTAATATCTAAGCGACTCTTTCATACACGCGCGTTCCCATTTAGATTCGAAATTTAACTTTAAAAAAACACTGTCTAGACGAGCGTGATTTCATCCTTTCCACTCTGCAGCTCCTGTCCTCTATCTGAGCATTTTAATCTATTCTGTCTATAACATTTGTATTGTTTGACATATTGAACTGGCTATTTAATGACATAATAATGAATAAGAATGTTAAAATTTCAACTGCATTTGAGTAACGAATGGAATTTATTTCTCCCTTTTAACAACTAAGCAGTTTTGTAGAAATTATTATGTACGTTAAGAATTTCAGCTGGTGAACTTCGAATAACATAGTCGTATTTTGAAAAAAGACGCGTAGCATTGTTAAATAATACAATGTGCGGTTTTCATTAAATTTTGAAATATTTTAATATATCAATCTAAGCCGTGGGTTTTATTTAAAGTTATTGAAGTGGAAATATTTTCTAGAAAATTAAAATAGAAACAATTTTTTATTGAATAAAAAGTCTTTAGTTAGAAAATTTGAGATTGGAAATAAAAACTTCTTCGACCATGATTACTTAAGACCATCAGTTGGTTGTAAATTAGCAAGCAAGGAATAACATTAACGCACTATAGATTGTCATAAAATATTAAATTTAGAGTTTCGTAGTTCTATCAGCTTTAGTCAGAGAATGATTTTTTTTGTTTTGTTAAATATATTAGCTTGTCATAAATATTTTATTAAATTCAGCGATAAGATTGAGGGACCATATATAAAATTTAATTATCGTAAATTTCGATGGAAAGAATATTGTAACAAAAAAATAATTTGCATCCATTATTATATAAAGAAACTGTAAAAAAAAACCCCCATATTTTCAAAGACTATTGAATTCAGTGAAGGCATTATATACATTTCCAATGATAACATTTATTTGTTATTCTTTGCTACTGAGCTTCATGGAGAAGTAAATAAATTTGTGTGCAGTTTGCTGTGTCTATAATAGAATCCACTCACAGTTGTACGTCAAATGTACCACATTCTTTTAATTTTCGAATCTTTTGCATATTTTGAAAGCAGAAAAATAACGTGGACTCACAATATAGCAAAGAGTAACATGCAATCAGATGGCATAAGAAATTAGTTTGTCACAAAGTCTGTGATGGCAAGTAAATTAATTCCATTTATTGCAACAAAACTTAGATCATAACTTAGAACTTAGCAAACTTCAATCAGGAATAAGTCAAATTTTAAAAAGTTTTAAGTTTAATTAGCCTAAGCTTTTTTCTTCTTTTTTATAAAATTGGTTTCAAATTTATCCCGCAAAACTTTCAAGACTACAAGATCAAAAAATAATTATTACGAATTATATATGAAAAATAAAATTTTTGATATTTCCGGATAACTTAAATTATTGCCAATCTGATACACTGCATTAATATATGAAAAATTATTTGTAACCATTTCTTATAGATAACTAGTCTTGTTACTTATTTTAAACCAGGACAAATTCAAACTCAATAATTTATTCATAATAATTATTTTTAGTTAAGTCATTACTTTACTATTTCATTTCGTCTCGTCTATTGAAAATTTTGTCACGTAGTATTAATCAGCAAAACAGTTTATTTAATAGGGAAGTAATGAGGTTAACTAGAAGCTACAGAGAAAAACTTGAGATGCACACACACGAAAACATAAATGATTTCCATTTCAAAACTAACGGGGAGCAGAATGAAAAATCAGAATTTCACCATCAGCTATTATATCTCCTTGTACTTAATTGGCCGAATTATTATCTGATTGTACTGGATTGGACGATTGGAATATTTTCTGGCGTTTCTTCTGTCTTCCCAGAATTCCATTGTTTATTCAACATCTAACTGATTATAAGATTGCTTAGGCTAACTTTCTCTCTCACTGCTGACCCCTCTTTCAAAGATACAAAGTCCCTGCAATAATCGGGAAATTCGGCTACGAATGATAGGGCCATAATAAATTGGTACGTCTTCTTGTTCCCCTGCGACATAAGACGGATCGAGATCATAGGCATGTAGTTTTTAATTCTTAATACATACATTGCATCTTTCAGTTTGCAATTTTGGCGAGTTTTGAAAAAAAGCTGTATTTCATTTATAACTTCGAAAAATGTTCGTACTACTCTACATTGTCTAAACTATATTTTTATAAGTTTACTAGGATAATCCATTTCACGAATGATATGAAAACTCATATGAGATCTCCTTGGTCATGGTGACAATAAATGAAAGAATTCTTAACTCGAGACTTAAAAAAACGGATATTCCCATTCTGATCTATTGATTTTTTTAAAAATTATATTATCATCAGTTGCATGATAACGTTGCATCTGCAGGTTATCGACCACTTTCTCTTGAAACCCGACCCCTTTCCCAAGTTGAGCAGTCATAGAAAACTTTTTTCTGAGTTGCAGGCAAGCATCAAAACGGCGAAATATGATGTAATTCAACTGCTCTAAGTAAGCATAGATGAACTGTACATCAGCAAGTGTTTTATTATAATTCTCAGTCTATTTGATTCAAATTGATCAGCGGAGGAAAAATTTTATGCAAATCATTTTACCAATTGTAAAAAAAATAATTTTCCGTATATCCTTTAACTACTTTTCCTTTAGAGATAGATTAACTATAAACTTGAGATTTATTATTTTTAGAACTTCACAATTTCTGATGTTTTTCTTTTTTTTAGTGAAGAAAGATCAATTCTTTTAAACATTCTATGCAAATTATTACATTCAGGTTGCCAAAGAAAAGCCCTTAAATGAACCTACTCTAATTACAGGCTCAATTGGTTGAAGACGACCTATTGACATTTTCTTCACGATGCAAACTATTATTAAACCCCTGTTAACAATGAAGGAAAGAATAAAATTCAATGCATTTAAGTCTGTCTCCGGTCGAAGATAATATGATAAATTTAATGATTGCCTAAATGAAAAATGGACAAATTGAATGGAAAGAATACATTAAAATTACAAAAAAAATCGCCATAGGTAATATCGTTTAGGTTGCATATCTATACCATTGCCGTAAAAATTGCTTGTATTGATTTTTGAAGAAGTCTGACTCAGCTTCCTTCACTTCGTTATCCGAATAAAAACAAGCCACCCGAAAAGGCTTTCTTAAGTGGTCCAATGATGTGAAAGTCACAAGATGACAAATCTGCACTTCCAATACTTCCCAATGGAATTTTGTAAGGACGTCTGGGATTTATGGAAGATGTGTGTGGGCATTATCATGGAGAAGAATCATTTATTGTGCGAGAACGCTTGGCCGTTTGCTTTCCGTAGTTTTGTTGAATTGATAGTGCTCTCTTGGGACAGGAAATCAATCAAAAGTAATCTATGGCAATCGAAAGAAAATGAAAGTATTATTTTCCATGTAGTAGGCGTTGCTTTCGATTTTCTTGGTGAAAGAGATGATGTATGTTTTCACTGCGTATTTGTTTCCTTGGATTCTGGTTTGTAGTGGTGACAGCAGGATTCGTCATCCACAATGATACGTTACAGAAATGCGGGATCCTCCTAAAGACATATTCAAGTGCTAGAGATTAAGGTCAATTCTTTGTTTCTCATGATCTAGGGTAAAGTGCTTTGGTATCCATTCCGTACACATTTTGCCGTTAGCCAGATGTTGGTGGTATGAACTTTTCCATTAAATAGGTTGATTTCGCCTTTGATATTATGGATCCTCACTTTCCGCAATAAGAACCCGTACTACAGCGTGCCATTCTTTAAATCCCTGTTCTGTGGTGCTGCATGCAATCATTCCACTTTTCATTGGGGCAATATTTTTATGCTTCGTGCCGTTTTCAGACAATAATTTAATATCATGTTCTATCAAATGGCTTAGTTTGCCAGTCTCCTTGTAAGATCTTTTCGGTTTCAAAATCAATTCAAAAAAGGATTATCCCTCTTCTTCTTCAGTGGCGCTTCAGCCCAGGGTGGGCCATGGCCTTCCGCAGAATCGAATTCCAAGCTGCCCACTTCTTGGATAGACTTCGCCAGTTATTAACTCTGAGAACTTTTAGATCTGTTTCTAGACACTCAATCCACCGGATCCTCGGTCTACCCCTTTTGCGGGTTCCAGATGGTTTAGCGTCGAAGATCTTTTTGGTGGTTCGGTCATCTTTCATTCTAATCAAGTGCCCTGCCCATTTTAGTCTTTGGACTGAGATAAATTTTATTATGTCAGGTTCTTTGTATAGATTGTAAAGTTCCAATTGTGTTCTTCTTCTCCATGTGTCATTACATTTCACACCTCCTAAAATACTTCGCAATATCTTTCTTTCAAAAATTGCTAAGATTTCTTTATAACTTTCGGTCATTGCCCACGTTTCAGCAGCATATGTTACTATGGGCCTTATCAAAGTTTTGTAGAGCAAAAATTTTGTTTTCCTGCTAATCAGACTAGATTTTAAATATTAGTAAATTCCATAAAAAAATCTGTTACCAGCAGTGATTGTGTTATGCACTTCAGGTGTTAGGTCATTAACAGTATTCAATTCAGTACCTAGATAGGTGAAACTATTAACTACTTCAAATTTGTAATCTTTTATTTCGAGTAAGGTGTCATTCAAATTGGCAGTCGTCATATACTTGGTTTTAGTTTGATAAATTAAAAGATACATTTTCTTTGCCTCATTTACCAAGGCCTGTTTGAGAGTCTCTAGAGTCCGTGCGACAATGGCAATATCGTCAGCAAATGGATTATCCCTCCCCACAGAAAAAAAAAGTATCCAAAAAGAAAAAATGAATTTTTTTAGTAATTGAAATGACAGTTAAACATTCTTCCTCAGTTATCAGGTGATTCTTTTTCAGATGTAGAGAGCGGGATGTACAGATCATAAATTTTTCAGTTCTTCATTGAAACTGAACTAGCACGACTTTACAACCATTACCATTTACATCTGCATGTATTTAGTCCCAAATTCCAAATTGAGCATTCCGAAAGCAATGATTTAAAGTGATCAAAGCAAGTTTCTGAAGTTTCTGCCTGAAGATCAAAATCAGTTTCCCAAAGGTCCGTTCCTTGCCTAAAAATTCTGGCTGGTGTGGTGTGGAGAGGAGGGGTGCCAGTTCAGGTGTCGTCCTCGTCATCTGATCTTGGTTCAAAATTATGAAGTCCGTCCCAAAATAGCCTTCGTGTTGCTTTAAATGGGACGTTAATTTAACTAAACTAAACTAAACTAAAAATTCTGGAGTATGGGAAAAGCCACAAATGTCTTGTAGATCATTAGTGAATAGTAGTTAAGAATTTTTTTTGACTTAAGTATAACATTTTTACTGAATTTATAATGTGAATATGAATTTTTGGTGTGCCCCCACCTACAGATTGAAAAAAAAAATTTAATACGTTACTAGAGCTATGGTCTTAGTCACAAGATCGCTAATCAAATTTCATTAAATCCTTACGTTTCTGAATTATTGTATTTACATATGTGCGAGAATACAGATCAACAGACGATCAACTTGTTAACATTAGTTTAAAATTTGATAAGAATCTTCATTTTAGTTATTAATCTTGCATATCAAATTTTATTTAAACATCTTGTTACGTTTTTTAACTATCGAGCTAGCTTTTATTCGAAAAGCAAGGCACACAGAATACCTCTGAATAAATTTTATTCAAAATTCGATAAAAGTCAGCACATTTTGTTTGAAGTCCATGTTCCAAATTTCATCCGTCTAGCTAAAAGGGTTTTGTGTTACCATGTAAACAAATAGATAGATAAAATGTCAAAAATGTATTTTTTGAACTCAAGAAGGTCTCAAACGTGAAGATTCTTTAAAATCTCGAGTTCGAATTTTTTTGATGAGTTTAATAGTTTCTCTACACTTCGTATACGAGAAATTCAAAAATCCATTTTATAGAAAGTTAGCGTTTTACTTGTAGTGAGAGCTTGATTTTCTTTTCCTAACTACTAATTTGAACCACTAGCATTTATTCACTTTAAAGTCCATTTCTAAATTCGTTGCCATAACGTTTAATTATTTGAAATTTTTAGGAAGATTATTTTTTATTTTTTGATAGAGTCGGGATAGAACGATTAATAAAACTTTTGACTAAAAATATTAATCAGTTATGATAGTTTATATGTTGTTTGAAATTTTATGAACTAATTATATTCTTATTGAAAAACAATACTTTGGAATAATTGGGAATAGGCTGCGCAATAAATTTTGATGCTGTAAGTTATTATTTCTTAGTACTTCAAATTTATTTAATTTGTTTCTAATTACCCATAGTCGAGGCAAATGGGAACATACCGGGATTATTAAAACATTGCCGTAACTTAGAATATTTCATTAATAAATTATTGAGGAAAAAAGAAATTGTTTAACGAGCTTATTAAAGCGTGATTATTCGCTCACATAGATTAAAAGTCTATTTTTCTTTTCACACGATCAATTTTAAAATTACAAAATTTCTTTACAAAATTCGTCCATTACTCTGACTGAATGCAGTTCTTCTGCAATTCCTTTCAATAAATAACCAATATTTTCATTCTCTTTTCACATTCAAATCCATTGTTTTGAATAAGATGATTTTTTGAAAAGGTAATTTCTTCCAGTTACTAAAGCAGCCTTTTGACTTATCGTTTTATAATTTCCAATCGATCAATCGTTATTTCAAAATATTCCTAAAACATCTTTCAATTAGAAACTCCATTTTAGTTTCTATGATTCCATTATTTGATTATCAGCTCAATAGAAATCAACATTAGTAAGGAATTGTGACTCTAGAGGAAAACATCTTCATAGGAAACTCTTTTACTATTAATTCATGCAAAATCTATGACATAGTGACATTATAACCCTTTGAGATTATACTTACCTAGTCGCCTTTGGCGACCAGCCGGTTGGCCAATCTTAATACTCTTAAAAATAGTCAGTTAAATACTTTACGTTATGCCATTGTCAGTTAAATACTTCATGTGACTTGTTATTGTCAATAAAATATTTTATGTAACTTGTCTTTTAATAGCTACTTCATCAAAATATCTTTAAGGTTCAAATTTTGATAGTCATATAATTCACTTATGCAGTTATAAAGACCTTAAGCAGTAATATACCATATGTCTCACTAATTATCTGTCAGCTCCCGAAAAATTTCAACTTTAAATTAAAGTGGGAATGATTAAATTGTAAATTGATATAAAAACATTTTTTACCGAAACCAAGCATTTTTTATAAATATAAGTAAAAGAGAATCAGTATGTGTACTACTGAATAATTACAATAATTTTTTTAATATTTATAGAAATTCAACAAAAACTACTTAGAATCATCAGAAAATTCAGTTTTTAGTTTTACTTCAAAAAAGATTTTAATAATGCCAATAATAATTTACTTTTGGTCTTTAAAAATAATTAAAAAATATTAGATCTAAATTTTATACATCATTTAGTTATAAAAAACCATATTCTACGAACTATTCTTGACATTTCAATTTTCAAATAAATAAATGAAGGTTTCTGTCTTCTTCTATGAAATTTGATCGACTTATGAAGTTATGAATAGAAATGTGTGGAACATTCAACATTTTCATTCTTAGGCCAGACAGTCTTCATGAGAGTTGATTAGAGTATCACTTTAAAATAGTCAATGTAGTGGTTTAAAATTACCTATTTTTATTGAATACTGATCTTCAAATTTTGATAAATCAGTCATTTTTAGAGACTGAGTTGATTGAAGTTTATCTCTTTTTATTTAAAGGCTAAACATTCCTCATTTTTTCAAGCACCAGCGGGTGACCGAGCTCCGCTCGGAGAAAACAGGTATCGAAGCTAACTCGAAGATATAAATTTTCAATTGTGATTTATCAAAACAATACATGCCATAAGAAAATTTGTGAAACCATTGGTGAAAAGATAACCGGTCAAAGTGCACCATTGTAAACTATTCTAAACAAAGTTAGAGTTTGGAAAGGGAACTATTCGATACAAAGTTAAAGTTTGAAAAGTCATAGGAAATAAAATGTAATTGATAACAAAAAATTATACAATTAAATAAATGGTACAAAGTGAGCAGTGTAAAGATTGAAGTGTGTAGAAGTTCAATATTTTTGACAAATTTATTTAAAAAAACCAAACATATATACATACATAAGAAACATATTATAAACCTATAACAGCATAAACATAATAAACATTAATCATCGATTGCGACGTCTTCCATGTTGTCCAGGTAGTTTCTTGTCGGAGAGGCAGGTGCGGCTGGTGAGTTTCTCTTGTTCAGGACTTCTTTCCATACGACGTTTCGGGTGTGGGTTGGATTATCAAGAGGCAGCAGGACCTTCAACGCACTTTGACGCTTGACTCTTGAAAACGCGACGTAGAGCATTCCGTGCACGAAGACCGTCGTGAGGAGAAGCACGCCGACGAATTCGAATGTTTGGCCTTGTGACTTGTGTATCGTAATGGCGAATGTTGGAGTAACTGGGAATTGGTGCCGTTGCATAGTTGCGCCAAGCTGTGATTTGCTGGAGTCGAGCGTGATCCTTGGAAGGTGTACTTGGCCTGCGTGTTCACCGGTGATGATCTTAGCCTTGATGATGTTGTTGCAAAGTTCGGTGACAATCAATCGTGTTCCGTTGCACATTCCTTCAGAGACGTCCAAGTTTCGGAGAAGCATGATGATGGCGTTCTTCTTGAGCTTCAGATTGTGTGGAGGCAAGTAGGCGATGTTGATCGAGTTCAGGAATTCAGGCGCGAATTGAATTTCCCCCTTCATGTTGATCCTTTACCGAGTCGAAACTTGTGTTGTCTTCTCTTCGCCTGGAAGCATAGCGATAATCTGCTCGTTGATCTTGTCCTTATCGTCGTTCAATGGTGCAAGAATAGCGCGATTCTTCATTGCTTCGTAGTTCCCACTTCTGAGGCATGGTCCGAAGATTTCATCGATGAGGTTACCACCAGAGCGAATTTCTTCTGGGACTTCTATTTCGCCGAGTTCATTCACTTCGAGTTCCCCGTCGCCGAGCTTTAGAAGGTATTTCGCGAATTCTTCTTCTTCGGGATCAACGCGCATGTTCTTTTCGAGCGAATAAGTCTTGAAGTGTTGCCACAGATGGCTTCTCTTGATCAAAAGGTCGAGTATTTCGCTTTTGTTGGCACGTTGTTGAACTGGACGGCACTGTCGGAAGTCGCCACCAAGCACCATGACTTTGCCTCCAAACGGAATGTTAGTGCAAATCGCGCGTAGGAGTTCGTCGATGTTGTGCAAGCCGTATTTTGACATCATCGGAGCTTCGTCCATCAGACACATGTGGGCTTCTTTGAGTGCGTTCGCCTTCGGTGATCCTGGTTTGATGGATGATCTTGAGTCGGATGTAAACTGGACTTTCAAGCCAAAGGTTCGGTGCGTTGTTTGACCACTCGGTAGAAGAATCGCTGCTATCCCGGTGTAAGCCATGCATTTCACTTTCTTAAGCCTTCCGGTAACGATGCGATACAGCGTGCTGTAGACGAATGTCCTCCCGGTTCCTCCTGGTCCATCTATGAAGAAGCATTTCGCAGCAGGAGTCGGGTCTTCAAGTGCTTGGATTATGG